>BLKR01009159.1:0-172490 GCA_011170035.1 Teleogryllus occipitalis
GAGAGGGGGGTCCGAGAGGGGGACCCGAGAGGGGGGCCCGAGAGGGGCGCCCGAGAGGGGCGCCTGAGAGGGGGGCCCGAGAGAGGGATCCGAGAGGGGGGTCCGAGAGGGGGATCCGAGAGGGGGGCCCGAGAGGGGGGCCCGAGAGGGGGGTTCGAGAGGGGGGTCCGAGAGGGGGCCAGAGAGGGTGCCACGAGAGGGGCGGCCCGGGAGGGAGGTCCGAGAAGGGCAAACCGAGTGGGGGCCCGAGAGGGGGACGCGAGAGGGGCGGCCCAAGAGGGGGGTCCCGGGAGTGCGGCCCGGGAGGGGGCGCGTCATGGAAGGGCGACGCGAGCGGGCGCGTGCGCTCCACACCGTGCGGGCGCAGGGGTATAATTTGGGCGCGCGACAGAGCCGTCATTTCGGAGGCCGGCCGGGGGAGGGCTAGGAAGAGGGAAGAGTACAGGGCGGGCGCCTCGCCCCTGCGCGGCCCGCCCCGCCCCGCCCCGCCCCGCCCGCCCGCCGTCGCTGCCGCCACCGCTGCGACACGGGGACTGTTGTTTTGACGTCTGGACCAAATTTGAGGGGCGTTCCCGACTCCGCCCTTCCGCCCGAGTCTCCGCCGGCCCCGCCCCGCCCCTCGCCGCCGCCGCCGTCGCCGCCGCCCCTTCCTCGACCGCGCTGCTCGGTGACGTCACCGACGGACGTCGCCGCCGCCGCCGCCGTGCACACGCGCGTGCGGCCATTCATGTCCTCTCGGCGCACTGCAGCTCGGCCGAAGCCCCTTCGCAGTGCGGAGCCACCATCTTACGTCGCAAGCTACTATTGAACATTCTACCTAACACTCAAGATTAAAGCGGCAGGGAATGTTTTACACAACGTTTCGTACTACATGGTCACAAAATTTGCGTATCAACGAGGAACGCTAAGCTTTTGTGGATTGCGAATGCAAATTGCAGTTATCATTTCCCACTACCTAAAGACATAGCCATAACTGATGGTCTTATATTACGTGAGATTTTTGCGCACATGTTTTTGGCGGACTTCCCCCTCCCCTTGCTACGTGCCTGTTTCTACGAACAGAAGCTGCCTAGTTCTTCTATATCGCTATTATTAAAATATTCGGAGAGCAACGGAGCTCTTCGTCGAACGCAACAAACTATTTTCGGTTTTAAATTAGCTTTTTATATAATTAGCTGTAAATTTTATTTTATTTAAGAAATTTAAAAAATGAAAAAAATCTGGACGAACCATTATGAATATCATTTATAAAACGATTTTATATTCTCGTCGATATTCTGCTTATGTTTTTACACATTTTTGCTGTAGTCACAGGATATCCCGTACAAATATGTGCAGTTCAACATCCAGCAATGTCGATATACTTTAATATTTACAACAGATAATAATCTAATTCAATAAGCCATGGTGATGTTTTTAGCGTTTGATCTCTACGAATCAAACAAGAGTATCTGATTGACTCGCCTTAAGCGCAAAGATCGCAACTGACACAAAACTGCTTTCTTTGTAAGCTGTTTATTTCAATAGCAGTGTGCAACAAATCCTTAAAAGTGTTGAATTTTTAATAATTTTCTTGTTATGATGTCTAATCCAACAAAAATATGTTCTCTCAAGCAACAAAAATCATGCAGAGAACGGTTCATCATACAACGTCGTTTCACTTGTGGGCACTAAAATAGTTCAATAATTAACAATTGCATACGCTATAGATGAGTGATTTGGAACATCTCTGTAAAACAATTTCTTCGTTGAATTTTAAGTTCAGTGCTGAATAGATCTACAATTCTGTACTAATAAAGAAAGGGCACAATCTTCATTTTTTAGAATAGTGGGATACTTTAACGTACCATCTTCCTGCGGTAATTGAAAACGACGTCCAAAAACCATTAAAATTGAAATTAGAAGCTGTAAAAACACCATCATGTTCACTTTCTTTCAGAGAGCAAATAATCGTTGAACTGCTCTTTCGTAAAAATATTTGTGTGACAA
Source organism: Teleogryllus occipitalis (assembly GCA_011170035.1). Classification (NCBI taxonomy): domain Eukaryota; kingdom Metazoa; phylum Arthropoda; class Insecta; order Orthoptera; family Gryllidae; genus Teleogryllus; species Teleogryllus occipitalis. The sequence goes on from BLKR01009159.1 coordinate 1,990, forward strand.
TGCCGTTTACTTCCAAGATACATAATTTACAATACAGATTTTGATTCATGAGTACTCTTCTTTACTAAGAAAATTCTATTAGAAAATTCTTGCATGATTAGTTATGTGCTTCGTGACTCATTTCTCTGTTTTCTTTCAGGTAAGTACGAGACGATTTGCTACAGCGCATTATGGCATTATCAGTGAGTATAAAAATAAATACAATATTTTCATTTGTACATACAAAAAAACAAATTTTGAGGCGAGAAAGTTAACCATCAGAAGCACGATGCTTAACTATAAAAAAATATTCTCAGGTTATTTTATGTATCTAAATAAAATGTTTTTCTGGTCGTTATTTCACATTTCATAACTTCAAAAAACAAAAATTAATTATAATGAAAAAATGACTTATTGAATTTTAGAAGGCCAATACTTTTACGAATCTCACATTTCTGTTGTGAATTATAATGAATGTTTCTGTAACAAGTTGTTGGTAGTTATAATTACCACTGAGATTTTTCTCAGTGTTACAAATCAGAAACACATTTTCTTGCTAAATTTTGATATGTTGAATTGCAAACTGGCTAGATGGTGAAGATGATAAGTACATCGTTATGTGTCCATCAAAAAGACTGGAGGTTGGAATCTTGTTTAAGTATTTGCTGGAATGCTTAAGCGGTCTTAATTACACCAAACTGCTTGAAGCGCGTCATCAACAGAGCCTTTATTCACGAAATCATTTTTCGTGAAGCATAAAACCTAAAACCAGGTCTAAATTATTGAACAAGCGGAGTGCGTTGAAAGACGCACGTCAAAATGAAACCTGCTCCAGTAATATTTCCTCAATGCCACTAGTTAAGAATAATGAATATGATGTCGCTAAGTCATTGATCATTTTATTTTGACGAAATGATATTGAAATGAACGCATTTACCGTTTCGTTACGCAAAAACATTTATAATTTTATTAATATTTCTGATTTTCATATACTCTTTATTTCATCGTCAAAAAGAATCTATCTTACCCGTTACGGTATTCTCTATGCTGGGGTTTAATCCGTATTACTAGGTTTGGATTCTAATTCAATACGAACATTTATTGGACCATCCACATCCTGCAGCACGAAGGCTTGTCGCCGGAGCCACACCGCCACGTCGACGTCGCTAGCACATCGGCACCGCCCGGCGCCTGTATATATAGCCGTGACGCGGTGGGCGGCGGCGGCGAGACGGCGGGACGCGAGGCGCCGATGGCGGATAACCTGCGCCGCAGGTCGCCGCTCGACGCTCGGCTGCTCCGAATGCGCTCGTGTGTTTACTGACCGCAAACAGCGGGCGGGCGAGAGGGCGGACGGGCGGGCGAGAGGGCGGGCGAGAGGGCGGGCGAGAGGGCGGGCGAGAGGGCGGGCGAGAGGGCGGGCGGGAGAGAGGGCGGGCGGGGCGGGCGGGCGTTTGCGGTGGCGGGGACGGGGGCGGGGGCGGGGGCGGGCGGGTGGATGGCGGCGGCGGGTGGCGGGGGCTGGGGTCTGGGTGCCTGGGGCGGTTTGAGAGGGCCAGAACCGGAATATGGAGCGTCTTTGTTGAGGCACATACAAAGGTAGTGGAATATCCGCAAGAGGGTCAGGTATTCTCAAGGTAGCAGTATTGAAATTCTTTTTTCTGTCGAGCATGAGATATGCTGGTAGATGATAAGTTTTCTCTTGCTGATGTTCTTTGTTGCGAGAACACACCTTACAAGAGAGTATTATTTCAGAATATGTTTGCTGAATATACACAGAATGGTAGCTTAACACTCACCAATGCCAGCGCATGTGCCAGCAAATATTTTGCCAAGTCACAGTTCGATTAGGCTATTTTATTTTTACTTTTCTTTCAGAATTTCATCCACTCTCAATCTGTGAAATATCTTATCACAGTAGATTTTATGTCATATGTCAAAACAATCATTCCTATGTCATAACTCATAACTCAGCAAGGACGAATTTCGGCGAACGATAAGGAAGACCTGAGAATGATGTCCAAGATTGTGGCGGATCGCTGATATCTTAAAGCGTCTAGACACAACTGTTGATTGAAATCGGGGAAGTATCTCGAAATCACACGACGAAGTGGAATACAACTTCTGTTAGGAGGAATATGACTTGAAAACCCATGCCAAAAATTGTAGTCAGAATTTCATCTATTAAAAAAGAACTGGTAAAAAAACAATTTATCGTGAATCTGCCTTCCGTGGAGAGCAACAAAAATGAGAGAGTACTCATATGAAAGAAATCGTTCTTCTTTCCTGCATCACAGATCGACGAATTGCCAATCAATTGAAACGCATTTTTTTAAAAAAAATGAATGTCTACTACATTCAAAAATATTCATACTCTTTCCTCGTGTTAAGCAAAACTTCATAATTTTAAAACAGCCATTTACAATTCAAAAAAATGAGCTCATCTGTTTAGTTTCTATACACAGCGAAGACTATTTTATTATTAAACCTACAATGGGAATAACTACGATACTGTGAAGATTCTGCGCGACATAACGCGTCTAATTTAGGAAGAATGTATTATTTTGAATAAAAGTCATTTCCACTCCAAGCAAATGGCCAGCGGTGGTAGCGGTATGAGTCGGCGGCACGAGCGACGCGGAGAAACGCTTAGCGGGTGAGCGAGGAGGAGCGGCGGGGGCGACATTCTTCTTCGCGCCGCGGGCGACGCGACGCGTGTTGTCGCCCGTGCGGGGCGGGGGCGGGGCGGCGCCAACCGTGCCTCGGGGCGCGGCGTCGCTTCGCGTCCCCGCCGGGCGGCAAGGGCAGGGCAGGGCGGGGCGGGGCGGCGGGACAAAAGGGCGCAGATGAGCGGCCACATCCATCATGTTTAAGGGCGACAGGCCCAGGGCGCACCTGCGGCGCGCGGGCGGGCTGCCGGGATCAGCCGGGGACAATTAATTCTCCGGCGCGCGGCTGCTGGGTCATCGTCGCCCCGCCCCCTCCTCGTCTCGCCCACGCCCACGCCCCCGCGCGCGCGGCCACCGCCAGCAGGAGACGATCCTACTCGAGGGGAATCCAACTGGGTAGCCCAAGGCGCTTCCTTTCCTCTTGCAAAAATCTGATCGAGTTTCAAAAGTAAAGTGCCGCTTTTCTTGTGAATAGAGTATTTCGATGGTGTCCGGGTGGAGGGGATTTTGTAATTTTATGTGAATATGAAGTTATTTTACTTAGTTGTTTCCGACAAAATGTACAATACGTATGAGTACGTATCACATTTTTTTATAAAGGTAGTGAATTTAATTTTTTATAATTTTTTTCTTAACATCATTGTAGCAAGGGAAACAATTGTTTCTAGTTTTCTACAAACTGCCTTTTATTGATTTTCTCTTACCCGTACACCATCTAATTGCAGGCGTCACGTCCACTTTGATGTTTTCGATGAAGAACCTAGACCAGAAGATGGTAAAATGATCGTAATGATAATTTACGTATACATCAACTCTTCAATTCACATCAATAAATCTGATATTATTCACTAATTTTTGGAAAGTTACACACTTAAACAAAAATAAATGTGGAAACAAAAATAGAAAATCAATTGCGGAAAAGGAGTTCAGATTCACAACGGTAAATTCCTCAATTGAACAATTCGTGCTGAGAATATACATAACTTCGCTGCAGTAAAAGAAGCAGGCTAATCCTATCCAGCCTTGAAAGACAGAACAGTCGCTTAGCTCCACGGGCCCTTTTTGCAGAGAAGCAAGAAACCCACAACCCGCCCCCATCCACGTGCCACCCTCCTCGACCGTCTCCTCGCAGACTGCGCCCCCCCCCCGCGCCCCCCGCCGGCTCCTTTTGCCCGCCTCTCGCCCATATGAATAACAAAGCTTTATACCGCAGTCTCACCGCACAGGACGTGCGATAAAAAGCCGAGCCGCGCGGCGGGAATCCCGGGAATGCGAGTGCCTCCTGCGTCCGTCGTGTCCCGCCGCGTTTGAATACCGTTTCCATCAAAATTCCGATTCTCCCCCGCGCCCGCCCGCCCTTCGCGCCGGGATTTTTGTGATGGTTCGAATCGCTGCGTCCGCCCGCCCGCGCCCACGTTCGTCATCGACCTCTCGAATCGGGCGAGGGGCTGCGGGCAGCGGACCCTGCGGGACTCCTGCTCCAGCCACGCGCCGCCGCGGCCCACAGACGTTACGCAACGGCGGCGGCGATAAGTTGAGGACGGGCCAAGTGCGCGAGGAGATAAGGCAGGTGATCGATGGGCAAACCTTCTCGAGTGCTTTTGGTATTGGGTTTGGCTTGGGGATTTTGACTCGTTACTCGAGACAAGCAACCTAATCCGTGCTTGCAAATAAAAACGCATTGCGTGTTAGACAAGAAATATATAATTGGCAAAAAATATTACCTTCGTCACGGTTTATTAATTTTTTACGTTCCACGCCAATGTCGGATGCAACAGTAGTAATTAATGAAGTTAAAAAATTAAAACACTGCCAAATAGGTAAATTTTATTTACATTATACATGTTGTCTTCTTTTATTTTAACGTAACGTTACAAAATATTTGGTGTTACTTTTCTTTTTCGTATGATTGTATGCATGCAGTTTAAATTCGATTATTTTCTTTTTTGATATGGTTTCAAAAGTTGAAATTCAGTGCAGAAGCACAAACCGATAATAAAATTTCTTGTAATTACATGTAAAAATTAAAAGCAAGGCAAAAAACTAATTATTTCAAAATGGAATTCTTCCTCATTGCAGTGACAGCATTCCTTTTTGACAGTTTATGATTCTTATAATAAAAATTACATTTGTATACAAATATTTACTCTGAGATACCATGTTTTAGAATTTCCTTCATATGAAGCCTTACGATATTCACAAAACTCAATATCAAAACATTGGGGACGAAAAGTCGACGAAACAATTGCTGAAAACCCAGCAAATTGTATACCACACCCGAGGGCAATGAAAGTTTTACTACTCGTCATATTTAAAAGTGTAGCTTCACGGAATTTGGAAGTTTTTAAGCTCATAAAAACCAAAGTTAATAATAGCGCGTCATAAATACAAAACAAATGCGTCAGGTGACGATTAAAAATGCATCCGAGGAAGTGGGCGAGTCCCTCTATCAGACCACACACCGCGCCCCGCCCCCCGGCGGACCCGTGCGGGCCCCGCCCACCGCCATAGTGCACGCGGCGGAGGACAAGGGGGGATGATTGCCCCCCGGGCGTCGCGGCGGCCGGATAAACACGCAATAAAAGCAACACGGCGCCACAAGAAAGGGCAAGGAAGGGCGACACATCGCGGTGGGAGGGACGCCGCCCTCCCCTCTATTTAGCCGCCCCCGGCGCGGCGCCGCGCCCTGGACGCGTCATCCCGCCCCGCCCCGCCCCCTCACCCGCTCGCGTTGGCCTCGACGTCACCCATGCGGCCGCTCTACACAGGTTGAGCCCCACAGAATTTCACGAATTGGGCCTGACTCATGCCCGGTAAAATCTTCGTAAGTTTTCCATTCGAACAGAACTCTGGATATGCGTATTTCTTTTCGCACGTTGCGCTCGCCTAGTATCGATCTTAACAGTGTACAATTGCAGTCCGTCCATTCCTCCCGCCGTCCACACTCGCTCCACCCCTTTCATCTCCAGCAATCTTTCCTCACTCCGGTCGGCCTTACATACCCTCACGCAGACGGTCTTCGCCTCACCTCACCTCGACCTTTCTCGCCCGTTCCCTTCCCCACTGTCCGCACTTCCCCGTTACGTCTCATTGCCGGCCGCGTCTTTCCTCTCCCGCTCCTCTCCCGAGCGGCGGGCGCCGGCCGCAGCCGCCTCCCGGGCCACGCCCTTGGAGGCGGGGCGGCGGTGGGCGTGCGGGGCGGCGCGTGGCGTGACCCGCTCGCCGCGCCGCGGACGTCGCGTCGCCCCCCTCTCCCCCCCCCCGACGCGGTTCCTTGGTTCATTCATCCGCGCGAGCGCGGGTTCGCCCGCTCTTTTTTTCGTTCCTCCCTGAATCTTTATCGCGTCATTGTTCGGAGCGCGCCATTCACGCGTCGTCCGTCGCCGCCGCCGCCGCCGCCGCCGCTGCCACGGGACGCCCATTCATGCGGCGGCGGCGGCGGCGAAGGCGGAGGATGAGGCGGTGATGATGGAAAAGGGTGGTGGAGGCGAGGGAGATGGGAGGCATGGTGGAGGAGGTGACGACTATCCTGGGGGAAGAGGTAGAAAATGTGGGGGGGATGGAGGAAACGGTGATGGCAAAGGCGATGGATGGTTGGTTTTTTTCGTGTTTCTGGGCTCTTCAACTGCGTCTGTCGTTAGTCCCGTAAGTGTGGTGCATGTTTTTCTCGGGAGATGGCGGTGATCTTCCCCCGCTGGATGGCGGTGATCTCGATACGTCGGCGAGTGGGGTTTCCCCCTAACCAGGACCCTCCCACCAGCAGGACACCGCCCCAGCCGGGACAACCTTAAAGCTCCCGATCGACCTCCCGGAATACGTGGTAGTGTAGTGCATGTTAGTGTAAGTGTGTGTGTAAGGGGAGAGGATAGGACAAGGAAGAGGAAGGACATCGCGCGCGGTCCGTGGCCCGTTTGGTAGTGTACTGCTCCGGCATTCGCCTGGTGTTGATCAGAAAAAACACGGAAAACTACCGATCAGAGCAGCCGGCCGCTAGAATTCTCCTCAAGAGAGCCACTGAATTCGACCTAGCTGGAAAGCTAGTGTCGAAAATCCTGCCGCCATCAGGACTCGAACCCAGGACCTCCCGGTCAGAGGCATCAGTTGATGCACTCAGCTACCGCTCCCGGTCAAAGGCAACGGAGGGGAAGGGAGGGGCAGATGAGGAAAAGTGGGGGGCGGGGCAGGAGGTAGAGGCGGCGGTACTCGCCTGTGCTAGCCCGCTCGCCCACAACCCACCGACCGCCGACCCCTCAGTCACCCAACCGTCACCGTTCCCCGCACTGGGTTGCATGCTACTCCCCGATGAGAAGAACTCACTCGTCTAAGAAGTCACCGCATGTGCCCCAATCATTCATAACGTTATTTGTCGTATAGCAATTATAATCAAGCTTTTCCAGACGCCATCGTTGCAATGTCACTGTCGTTGTTAATCCCTAGCACCGTAGTTACTGCCAACATCACTGAAGTCGCTGCAGCTTTGTGCATTGTAATGCCGTTTGAGAGTAGTGATCGCCAGTGTTATAAAGCGTATTCATCATAATGGGCATTACTGTCACAATCGCATCATTACCGCTGCCGGATTTACATCGTAATTGTCACGGATACCGCTATCATCTCAGTTATGTTCGCACCAATGACATTGAGCCCACACAAAGGAAGGGAAGAATATGGGGAATTTCCCCTATAACGATGCTAGACTTTAGATCCGTAAACCATCTTACAAATAATCACAGTTTCAAAGTAACATTACTTTAAGTTAATAAACTTTGGTTAAAAATTTCAATGCTCCATACAATTAAAATGGGTAAAAATTGAGTAAGCTCATTTAATGTGCCCAACAAAATTCACTTTTTTCTAGTAATAAACCAATAATATCTTCTTAATGTTCTAGAGCCCTGAAACCTGTCAATTAATGGCAGTTTTCACTTTGCGTGGCATCAGGTCGGAGGACAGAGGGTGCAGCTGGCGTATTGTTTGGGGTCCTACGGATCTCAAAGGAGCCCATGGAGCTCAAGGAAAAGATGTCGCCCAAAGCATTGCATCTCTTTTATTTCAATTTGGAAGTTTATTTAATTAATTTCATTTTTATCATTCGTTGCCTTTCACAATTTTACAACTCAATATATTTTTAAAATTAAAAGTCACGTCCGGATCATGGTCCCCATTAGGTCACGTTCTGAGTCCGCTAAATCGGGAAAGCTAAGATCTGTTGTGAACAGTAGAGCGCCAAAAGAAATACTAAGTCTTATCTAATTTTCTCAACGCAGTGCATTGTAAATTAACGTATGTTTATTTCTATAGATTTTTTTAAGGTTCACACGTCTTTCTATGTTGTGGGGTCTGGATTTTCTCTCCGCGGTTCTTCTCGGCAGTTTATATACCTCGTTCCTTCAAGAGTAACGAACACATGCACGATTACCACCAATGCCCACCCTTGTGTCGACGTCAAAATCCGATTGATTGATTGATTGATTTTTTCGTGTTTCCGGGCGAGGCAACTACTTTGGTCATTACTCTCGTTAGTGTAGTTCATGTTTTTTCTCGGGAGAGGGCGGTGATCTTCCCCCGCTAGATGGCGAGATCCGGCGCCGACCTACCGTCGGCTAGTGGGGTTTCTCCCTAACCAGGACTCTCCCCCAGCGGGGCACCGCCCCAGCCGGGACAAGCTCTAATCCCCCGACCGGTCTCCCGGAATACGTGGTAGTGTAGTGTATGTTAGTGTGTGTGAGTAAGGAGAGACGATAGGACTAGTAAGAGGAAGGACAGATCGCGCGCGGTCCGTGGCCCATTTGATAGGGTACTGCTCCGGCATTCGCCTGGTGTTGATCGGAGAAACCACGGAAAACTACCGATCAGAACAGCCGGCCGCTAGCATTCTCCTCCAGACGGCGACTGAATTCGACCTAGCTGAAAAGCTAGTGTCGAAAATCCGGCCGCCGTCAGGTTTCAAACCTACGACCTCCCGGTCAGAGGCGCTGCAGAGACATCGGTTTCAAAATCCGCCCTGCACTCGGATTGCCCACCCTCCCCGTGCCCGGCGTCGTGGCTGTTGCCTCCGCCTGCGCCCCGCGCCCGCTGTCCCCGCAATTACCTGGGAATGCCGTGGCCGTGACGACGCCGGCAAGACGATCAAGAGTGCGGCAGGGGTTTTACGACGCGCACCAAGGCTAACAGAATTAAAAGTGCGTACGTGCGTACACGTGGGGCCGTCCGAGGCGACCGTCGCATCGCGGGCGGGGGGGGGGGGGGGGGGGGGGGGCAGCATGTTGAGACTTCATGAAGAGGTTTCGTGTCGGCACGGAGAGGGTCGTCTCAGCGAAAATTCTATGAATGAAAAGACGCGAGGGATTCTTGAAGCGTAGGACTGGTGGTAGGTCTCGAGGTCGACTATGCTTTGAACGCGAATGTATCTGCTCCTTTTCAAAGATTCTATTTTAAATGCAGGCTCTATCTGTTACTAACCTGGAAAAAAATTCCCAAAATAACAATTTGAAAAAAATTTAAATGCACCAGATCAAAAAATTGATGAATATGCTATCCTTTTCAAAGATTCAATTTTAAATGCAGGCTCTATTTGTTACTAACCTGGAAAAAATTTCCAAAATTACAATTTAATGTTTTCAAGTGTTCCACATCAAAAAAATTGAAGAATATGGCACCGATAACTATTACAATACTAGAGCAATTTTGCTTATGAAATATAACTTTTGAAGCAATGAAAATTCCATTAAGTGTTTACAAAAATTTAGCACCCTTTAAAGAGATTCAATAGCACTTAAGAGTGTGTTGATTTCATTTTTATTTACAAATCATTTCAATTTCCTGAATACAAAAAGTCGCTTCTTACGTGTTACCTCGAAATTTATCAATTCCTTACAATATTCAAGCAACATCTCTTCAATGAAACTAATTGTCCCTTCAATGACTCTTCACAGAGGCGCTCTTAGCCATGACACGTAACTTTCATTCTCAATGTACGTGCACTGCCGTCACTAAGAACTTGAGCAAGAAGTGGAGATGCGGCGTGTCTGTACTTGGATTCGTAGAAGGAATGCAGAGTGGTTGTAACGGTACTTGTGTCTGTGTGTTGCGACTGACGCGCTTCAAGTCTGCAAGAGACGACACGTAGTATTCTTTACGATAGTTACTCTGTGACTCTGTGACTGTGCTCCAGGCGCAGTAAAAGTGGCGTGCGTAAATGGAACATTGCATCTCGAGACTTCATTTCTTAATGCCTCGTAAAACTGCGAGAGCCCGTGAGACCAAGTGGAACATCTAAAGTTTCATCCATGTATCGGCATAATGCCTAAAAACTTTTATGAGTGTTTTTTGATGTCACATTACTAATCAAATATATTTACTTTTAGAAAAATCAGAATTTATATTTTCTCAAAAAACAAGCAAGATTTTTACTTCTTGTTTTCATAAAAAGGTTGAAAAATTTGGAGAGCTTAATTAACCTTCCTGAGAAAATCTTATTCTCCGGAGATACTATTTCGCAAGCCAGTTTATTTAAGTGGACACGAATACTACACGGATATGTAGTATAATAATCGTTAATACAAACATTACATTAATGCCTCTGCATGACTTATTCATAATCCTAATTTTAATTCTAACAAAACCAACGGTAGAATGTGTGGTCAAAACTTAATGATAAATTACTTATTTATTGACAAAGTTCTTTTTAGTCCCGCATTCACTCTTTCAATTCATAAAACATTATATAAATTAGTCAAAGATAACGATGACAATAATGACCAAGATGAACAATGAGACTCGACACTAAATTTTTTTCTTTGAATTTTCAGATTTTTTCAGGACCGTACAGTTACATTTGATGTCATTAATTTACTTTGGAAAACCTAAAAAATATTGTCAAACGTGTAATATGAATTAAATATAATAATCAGATGATTATAAATGTTAGTTTCTCATGAGTTCGCACATTATGGGTAGAAGCTATGTTATTTGGGTTAAGATATGTTGGAAAGAAAGGAATATTCCGGAATTTGAAATGCAATATTGAGTCTGTGGCCTTCATGCCGCGGTTTGCTGGGGTTTTCGCTCCTCCCTCCCTCTGCCTCCCTGCCTTCAGCGTTGCCACCGACCAAGGCCACCGCCACAATTTTGCTCGTCGCTGCGAAGGCAACTACAAAACTGTTGCGAATACTGCTTAATGATATTTCAAATCAAGTGGCAGAAATAGTGGCACTGCCAAGACATTGAACAAGTTAACATGATATATTTTTACATTCCATTCTTCTGTACTATACACGTACAATTCATTAAAAAAATCAAAGATGATACAATTATCCCAATATTATATATATATATATATATATATATATATATATATATATATATATATATATATATATATATAAGAATAAAGGCTCTATGCCTATATCCAGCACTAAGATTTGGTATTTTCGGTTTGGCACAGACGATCAAAAACAGTATTTCATTGTTTTAAACAAATATCTTTTGAACCGTTCAAAAAATTACAGATTAACCCATGTTTTGAATGTCAACGCTCAGAAGATAACTTTTTAGCATACATAAATAAATGACTTTTATACATGGTCGTAAAATGCTGCACGTTTCACTGCGCATTTCTCTAATATTATCGAGATCAACGCAACTTTCTAATCAGTGCAATATAGCAGGTAAAACATACATTTAATCATGCACATGTAGCGCCAATGCGGTTTTGAAAAAAAAATGTATAAAACGTCGTTCAAATACATGGGTATTTGTGACGGGTTCACGTCGTTTCTAAGACAGAGCAAATAATATATCACTTTGACACGACTAATGACTAAAGAAAAGGCGTGATCTCCTGTTATATTCCTCAGTTTTAGGAACAAAATTTACCAAAGCTCATCTTTTATACCACTCTTATCATATTTGAACTAATAATACCCAATGATAAATGAATAGAGAGTAAATAAAAATATGAAGCAAAACCTTAAGTAGCAAGGGAAATTAAATTTGCAACGAACACTTTGTGCGATTGTCTTCTGTTCCAGCGCCATTTGAGTTTTCGAAAGCAGGTAGAATAGTCGTTTCGCCGGGAGTTAGGGCGACCGGGTCGGGCAGGCGACCCGTTCGCGCAGATAGCAATGAACGTGCGCTCCACCCACACTGATAGAGCAATCGCGCGGTCTTCATTTGTCATTCTGAACTGCGAGCTCTCCTCCCTTGCACGGTATTTCCATACCGTTTGAGGGCGTCGTATCTTTAGTTGTTGTCACAGAAGAGCATATCAGTGACTTCAAATCTGCGACAGACGTGGCAGTAGTAGCTGTACCGAACCAATTTTTTCCATGATCTTTGCTCACGTACAAGAATAAATCAATTCCTAGTTCAGTTCAATTCCAGTTCAAAGAAAGAATCAATCACTAGTTTAAGTCAAATATAAATTAAACAAATTAAGCAATTTCACTGTTTTCTTGTAATAAGAATATTTTTTTCATAATGTTAGAGAAAAGATAATTTCCAAGATACTCGTCTACTTCACATCTCAGTGACATCAAACATACAAAAAAAATTAAACAAAATACCTTTTGAAAGCAGATTTCATCAACTAGACTCCAGAACACCACACTAAGAAAGTAAACGTAGACAGAATTACCACACTCGCGACAAAGTTTCTGATTTCGTCACAAAATTGCACTTGCGAAATTCGTCCGCCCAACCGATTAAACGGAAGGTCAATCCGACACTGCCGGAAATCAGAGCTGCATTAGTGCTACCTAGCGGCAAAGAAGGGAAAGGGGTGAGCAACCCTGATTGGACTACTGACAGGCGCCAACCAAAGATTTAAACAGAAGTCCCATAATTGGTTACCGTTCGAGAAATATGAGTTGATCTACACTGAAATTAATATCTGAAATATAAAATACACGATTCTATGATTACCAGTATATATAACTCTTCATTTCCACACGATAATTGATTTTATTCTACAGTTAATTAAAATGAAGCGACATGCATTTCAACCATTTAGTCCTATTTGTATCAATCTGTTCGTTACTTTTGTATTCCTTGATTATAATTTCACTATAACTATGAACTAAATGTTTATTTCTAACTGTATGCAATATTCATTAACTTCATTTAAAATTCTACGGTTTCATATATATAATGGCAATGAATAAAATAAGAAATTCACTCGTCAGTAAATACATAGATACTGACTCCCTTTGTTGCTCTGGATTCTACGTTTTTTCGTTGCATATACGGCAGGGATGTTTCGATAATTTCATTACTTCCTGTATCCATAAAATTGTTTTCGATATTCCCAGGATCAGTAGCGATACTTTTGAACCAATAATATTATTTTGTAGATACCAACAGAACGGCATGGAAGTACAAAAAAATAGAGTTCAGGCGTACAATAAATCGATGGTTCAAGTAATGTGAATATTTCAATGAATTCTTTACAGTACTTATTTAAAAAAATATTTCTTCTTGTTCGACAATACAGTCTCAAGTCTTTCTTTACAGTACAGACACATAAAATGGGAATACTGCTTTCTACTTTTTAAATGAGTAAACTATACTGTATTTATGAAAAGTATTTAAGAATTTATAAATTATTATAACAAATGAAAATCAAATCATTAAAAAAGGAGAAAAAGTCATGCCATATTCTTAATCGAAATCGTGAATTGATATTGAGAGCGTCAATTCTTGAGGTTTAGTAAACTGGATATATTACAACTTCACGTTGGTAATATCGAAACCATCATTTCGAATGACGTACTGCAATATACTACCTGAAAAGAGGCCGCGTCCGTGCAAAACTTGCACAAGGAGTTGCGAAGCCTGAGCACCATTTGAAAGACATGGGCGTCCGATACCTCAGCCTCCAGCCCCAGCCCAGCCGTGGTATCCGCCCGCCCCGCGCCGTCGTCGCTTCGTCTCGACTCGACTCGCCGCCCCCGCCGCCGCGGTTCCCACGCCGACCAGCGCCCCCTGTAATCATCGGCCGCCGCCGCCGCCCCCGACACGCCCGCCCGCGCCCGCCCCTGCGCCCGCCCCCACCCCCACCCCAACCCGTTCTGGCCGCCCTGGAGACTAGGGATGCGACACTGATGTCCGTGATTTCAAAACGCCCATGGTTTTTTATAAAATCATTCATGTATTTAATATCAATTTTTCTAAGCCGATATTTTTAACATCGAAACATTCGATGTTAAAAACGATGTTACGAAAACGACGTTAATGTACGCTGGCCGACTGTTAGCGAAGTATTCCTACACTTTTGTACCAGCTTGTTGACATGTAATTTTGGTATATGATAAAAATGAAAAACCGGAGCTCTACAATAGTTCTCTAAAAGTAAGTCCCACAAATCGGAATAGTAAAGGTGTCGGTAAAAATAACTTTAAACATTTAAAACATAAAAATACATTTAAATGAAATGTATCAGTCAATGTTGAAATGATTATCACGTAATGTTTTTAACATTGGTTTTACATCCATTTAAAATCAAATACTGTCATTTTTAAGCACAAATATCATACTTAAGGAATCTGTATTTATTAAAACAATCCGGAACGAAAAATAGCTACATAACCCAGTAGTACCAACTCATCTTCCTGCTTCCACAGCCTGCCAAAGACCGAGAAGTTACAACGTTAAATGTGAAAGCAGCCGTTAAATTATTCGTATCTGCCTCCGGAGGGAGGGGCCGGCGCGAGCAGCCTTCAGGTGCCGCCTACGCATGCCTACGGCGCGGCGCCGCGGCGTGTCGCGTCGCGTCGCGTCTCGCCGCGAGAGAAACTTCCCGCAGGGGGCATCCCTTTGTTCTCGATACACTTCCCGCAACGTCCCGTGAAATTCGTCGGCGGCAGGGACATTTGTAGATAGGCGATAGCGTGTATATAGCCTGGGGAAGTCGTTGTTTGGCGGAAGTATGGTGAGTGGGCGGAAACAGAATGGCAAAATTATGCGATTTTTATCTGAACGTTACAGTCTCGACAACAAAATGGCCTCTCGGCGAAGCAACAGCTCCTCCGTTCTCGCCGCGGAAGCCGCTGCGGAGGTGTGACGCCAAAATGTTGGAGATAATCTTTCGTCAGCAGTCGAATGAATCTGTGGACTGGGGTGGGTTACAGCTTGCACGCGATGTGCAGAAGCCGCTGTAACAAAATGCGTTACTTGAAACTGGATCATTGAAGATGTATCTGTACTCTTGAAAAGAAAAGCTAGAAATGATGCTCTGTGTGTGGGAGGGAACGAAGTGCATTTTCTCCAAATTCCCTCTGATCGTTTCTCTATTTTATTGGGTATTGCCATGGGAAATTATGTAGATTAAGTTTCTGTTGTTAACTTCATTTAAATGTTTTAATAAGTAATTGTATGAATTACAAATTTTAAAATTATTCATGTTTACCCACATAAAAAAAGTTCAATCAATTTATATCAGCAGAATCGACAAAGTTCATCTCTAAACATTAGCATATTGTAACAGAAAATTTTAAGGCAAAGTTTTGAATTTAATCGTGATACATGCGATATTTACATTGTCCTTCGTATCCTCCAGCCCTGGTGTATTCGAAGTGGGTTTCTCACCCTTCAGAGAGAAACTCCCGACGTATGTGGTAGTGTGTGTGGTTGATCGAAACTGGACGAAGTGGTGCGATGTTGAGCGAAGCGGGGAGTCACGTGATAGAATACGTGGCCACAGGAGGTGCAGTCAGTGGGGAATGAAGAGACGAGACGCGGGACAAAGAGAGATTGAATGATTGATTGCTTGATTTTTTCGTGTTTCCGGGCGCGTCAACTGCTTTGGTCTCTAGTCCCGTTAGTGTAGTGCATGTTTTTTCTTGGGAGATGGCGGTGATCTTCCCCCGCTGGATGGCGCGATCCGGCGCCGACCTACCGTCGGCTAGTGGGGTTTCCCCCTAACCAGGACTCTCCCACCAGCTGCTCCTTCAGGTGCCTGAGATGGAGGAGCATGCAGCACATGTATTTATTATGTTTTCAAGTTTTGGTTGCAAGCCCTGAGGATGGAAATAAATTTTCCGAAACGTGGGCAAACAACTAACTTATAGTTCGTGTTTACTTATGATAAAGCCCCGTTAACCTGCCTTCCAATAATTTTATATATCAATTTCAATGAATTTTTGCGTCATCAGAATCCGATTTCCGCTAATGACCTTAACAATTTATTCGCACGGAATCACCAATCAATCATTGAGGCGCCAGGCCACCGTCGGGGCTTGTGCTTCCCGTGCGCGGGGCGGCGCGCCGCGCGGCGCTGCGCCGCGGCAGCGCCCGCACGTCCCGGCGCGACAGGTCGGGGCGGCGCGGGGTCGCGCCCCCGCGCGCCGGGCGAGCGGGCGGCGGGCGGCGGCTGTCATTAGGGCGCCCAACCGCTCATTAGGCGTCGGCGCCGGCGCCGGGCGGGGCCGCGTCGGGGGCGGCGGCGAGACAGCCCCGCTTTCCGACGCGGCCTCGGCCGACCCAGCGCCCAAGCGCTGCGCACGCCATCCCAGCACACTCTACATGAACCAACTCTTCCAATGATCTGCACCTCCTATGCCGACCACGATGCAGTAATTTTGTTATTGTGACTGATCTGCAATTACTTAGTGAAAATGACGATCTGAAAAGTATATACTCATTGAAAGTTTTGACAACTGTTCTCTATTAGAGGCTAATTATTTTTAATTACTCACAAAGAAAACATCGTATTTTATTGGCAATCACACAAAACATTAAAATTTAATATGGGATTACAAACTTCTTACCGTTCTCACCATTCAACAAACACTCCCCTGGCTACCTACTTTATTATAAGACGCCATGTCAATCTGCATAAAGTAGAGATACTCCATGCTACAGTAATACATCAAAATGGTATTATTGGACGGAATTTCAAAGAAAACTTTGTATCTGGGCGATAATTCAACAGATAAAAAAAATTGTCACAGAATGGCAATATAATGTATTGTCGAATATTTCGGAAGAACTATCGGCGCATTCCATTTATTTTTCAATAATTTTGGTTCAAATGAACTTCTATTGGTCAAATAATTGACAGAAATGAAAGTAAATTATAGAGACAGAAAACTCATGAAATCTGCCGGTAGGTTCTGCAATCCGTTTCGTCATTAATACCTTTCGACAGCCGGCGTCTGGAGAAGAATTCCAAGGCCCAGCTGTTCCGATACGTCATTTTCCGTGGTTTCTTCGTTCAATGCTAGGCGAATTTCGGAGCAGTACCTTAACAAACGGGGCACGGATCGCGCGCGATCTTCCCTTCATCGTCCTTATCCAATTCTCACCCCTTACACACACAGGTGACCATTTCGAGAGGCAACATAGAACATCCCGGCGGTACCTGTCTGTGGGAGTTTCCTGGAGAGGGAAATCCTCCTCAAACCGACGTTTTGTACATCAACGCGGGATGTCAACATCCAGCGAGAGAGAAACACCGCCAATTCGCGGGTTAAAACACTTTTACTACATTGACGGGTCGAATAACCACAGCAGTTGACGTGCCCGGAAACTTCAATCAATCAAAGAAACCTTTTTAGTGTTCGAACGGAGGAGTACGCGGCGTCCAAACCCCCATCGTGCACGGGCAGGCGCCGCGCTCCCGACCTGCGGCGAGGGGCTGTCAGTCGGCCCGGCTGGCCGCTGGTCATTCCACCTGGCCGCCCGGCCGCCGCCGCGAACGCCCATCCATCACAACACTCCCGCGGCGCCCGCTGCGCCACCGACGCGGCGGCAGTGCGCGCGAGGTGGGCGGGGCGGGGTGGGGCGGGGCGGGGCGCGGCGGGGCGGGGCGCGGCGGGGCGCGGCGGGGCGCGGCGGGGCGGGGCGCGGCGGGGCAAGGCGGGGCGGAGCAGGGTACTGCGGGGCGCTGCGGGGCAGGGCACTGCGGGACGCGGCGGGGCGGGGCGGGGCGGGGCGCGCGCGCGCGCGAGGTGGGGCGGGGTGCGACGGGGCGGTGCGGGGCGGGGTGGCGAGCGCGCGGCGGGGCGGCGGGCGCGCGGCGCGGCGGGGCGGCGGGCGCGCGGCGGGGAGCGCGCCGTGGGCGGCGGCCGGGCGGCACACTTCGGAGGGCGTGGCGGCGGCGGCGGCGGCGGCGGTGGATGCAGAGGTGGTGGCGGTGACGGCGCGGCGGCGGTGGCGGTGGCGTGCCGTCGCACAGCTGCCTCTCTCTCCCTCTCTCTTTCTGACTTCCTTATTTTTCGCTACGCCCTGAAAAGTACTTCCGCTGGCTAGCAGGAGTGTCACGCGTTCACCGGGATGCCGGTGTTTCTATACTAGTTGGGCCAGCGAGAATGTTCTGTGTTGTTTACATAACTGTTTGAAAATTGAACATAGTTTCATATTGAAACCCGAACTTTAAACATTGCTGATAGCCCGTCAGGTGAGAAGGATGGATACACTCCGAAAATGATATAAACGATCAAAAACGTCTGTCATTTTTCTGATCAAGACTTAAGCAGAAATATAACCGGAGTCACGAAAACCTGGATATCATGGCACAGAAGAGATAGAAATTAGATACGCAGAATGAACACATGTTACAGCGTAACGTATGTAGCGGATTGCACGTACTCCCGTTGTTTTTCTCATTTTATCTACATTTATCGTCTTAAAAGTTATATACAATCGTGGGAGAGGAAGACAATTCTACACATCCAGACGAGGCACATTTACAGTGTTTTGTGTGGTTTTCTGCTTCTTCTTCCTCTTCTTCTATCGTAGTAATCGTAATTGAATATCGGCGACCATACTTGTCCACCCCGACAGGGGCTGAATTGTTGGGCATTTTCATGTTTGGCTCCACTGGGGCAGACAACGCCACCAACTATTTTGTAGACATGTTTCCATCTATGGCACAAACAACGTCCTCAATATTATGAATCCAGAATCCAATCCCAGCATTTCCGTTTCACGAAGCTTGAGTTGCCAAGTCTTGAGCTTCATACGCTCTGGCACTCGGTGCGTGTGTGCGGTCTGTCTGGTGCCAGCCTTGCCAACGCCGTCGCCCTTCTCTCCGCCGCCGCCGCCACCACCAGCCCCGCAGACGGTGCGGCGCGGGGCGCTGGGGTAGTGGCGGGGCGGGGGCGTGGCGGGGGCGGGGCGGGCGGTGCCTCCGTGACCCACAGCCCGCGGCCGCATCGGCTACGCTCCCTCGCAGGAATGCGCGCGGGCGGGTGACACGCGGGCGAGGCCGGCCGCCGTCGCCGCCGCCCTCGCCCCCCCGGAGTTGACACTGGCAGCTGGCAGTGTATTGCCTGTGGCAATGTACTGAGTGACACATCTCAGAAATCATCTTTGAGTTAAGAAATATATTTCGAAAATAGAGTACTTGTACTGGAAAGAATTCACAAACACCAATCACGAAAAGTGATGCAGAGTGAGCACCTTATCTTTGATTGCGAAAAAAACTGCTTAGTTCAAAATAAAGTCGTTGTCCCGCAAAATAACAATTTTTCCAATATGTCACTTTTCCTTTGCTCCGACGATATGTGCTTATAATAATAATAATAATAATAATAATAATAATAATAATAATAATAATAATAATAATAATAATAATTATTATTATTATTATTATTATTATTATTATTATTATTATTATGATTACACATATCAGTATTTTAGGATTATTTAAGGCTTTACCACACCGAGTAAGTGAGTAAATGAATGAGTGCGTAAATGAGATGAAGCGCTTCGGACTGGGTTGGTCATTGGCTTCCGGGCCACAAGGAAAGAGACTAAAAGAGCTAAGCATTTGTGGAGACCAAACGAGCACCTTGCGTTCTACAGCCGTCGCCAGCGGCACGTAGGTCGACATGGGTTTTCAGACTTACTCCTTACCTTCGTGTTGCCGTTGAAAATTACAGATAACGAAAACTTGTGTCGATGATTCGATATTGGAAGACGACTTAATTCTTACTCATGAAATCATATGCAAATTCAGTTTAATTAACTTCTCAAGCAAGCATTTGAAATTCAAGAAATAGGGATATTTTCGATGTGATAAATGTTTTTAGTGCATGACTTGGTGCTATCGAAGATGATTATCTCTGATACGAACCATCGACAAATACAATGTCTATTGCCTATTGAAATACATCGTACTGATGAAACGCATAATGATACCTTGTTACATCGAACACTAAGAACACACGCTATTTTTCATTAAGTAAATAAACAGGTAGTATATATTTGCTTTAAAAACAGTGGATTGCTATAAAAGGCTCTGCTGCGCTGTGCCCAGATGCACACGCCCTGCTCCGCACCGCACGGCGAGGCCCATCGAGCGCGATCGCACGGCAGATACCCGCCGTGTAATTACGTGTCTCCGCGAGCGGGAACAAAGCGGCGCGGAGCGGCGGGGCGGCAATCGCCGGCTGACATCGCGCCGCCCGCCGCCCGCGCGGCCACCGCCCCGCGACACGCCGCCCCGCTCCGCCCCGCCCCGCCTCGCTCCGCCCCGCTCCGCCTCGCCCCGGTCCGACCCGCTCCGCCCCGCTCCGCCCGCTCCGTCCCGCTCCATCCGCGTCGCTCCGCTCCGCCCCGCCCCGCCCCGCCCCGCCCCGCCCCGCCCCGCCCCGCCCCGCTCCGCCCCGCTTCGCCACGTTCCGCCCCGCTCCGTCCCGCTCCGTCCCGACCCGCTCCGCCGCCCTCCGCCGCGCCCCGCCCTGCTTCGCCCCGCCCCGCGCGGACACGGGACACGGGACGCTCCGCACACACGCGCCCGTCTCCAAGCAGACGGCGACTCAAGGCTTTGCTTCTCAGCGCACCCGGCTCCAGTGCAATTGTGTCTGCAGCTGGGAAATGCCAGCTGTTATGCTCTCATGACTGATTTCAGCGCAAATCTTGTGATACTCTACTAAAATTATCATAGGTAATATCATGAGTACTTTGGAAATTGTCGATAAATTCTCGACTCGCGAAGTGAGGAGGGGATTTATCTGATAAATTCCAAAGCACGAGTGGCATTTAACAGGACTATTATTCCACGAGTGAAATGAGGGTTTCAAATATTGAAAATAAATGAAAGATACGTTAAATCAAAGAGGTTATGTAATAGTAGATATGCGGTTCATTGGACATTGACATAATGATCCATGTATACCACTTCCTAAGATACATGAGTCACAATTCATGATTGGCCAGTAGAGAGAAGTAGAAAAATCGGATAGACAAAGCGATAATGTTTTTGAGATACACCGCCCTGATTGGGGTATTTTGTAGGTGTAGGTAAACACTATTGGTATTTATTTCAGGAATAGAATAGTCGGTATAATGTTGTTTTTCTATCTCTTGCAGTTGTTTTCGATGACAATTTGTTGAAAATTTTACATCCCTCTGTATTGCTATCATTACGTGGATGGATTATTTTCAGTCTAACCTACGACCCTTATCCTACCGACACCTCCTTTTCTTCCTTGGTTCTTTTTATTTTCTACACGGACTAAGTAGCCTTGTGTTGCCTCCCTTTTCTGTCTCATCACACACCACCTGTTGGCGCTCCAAACAACAACCGAACATCGGAGCCTTCCTTTCTTCTCGCTTCGCCTCCAACACCCCGCATCCATTCACTTCAACGTCAGGCGTCCTGTTGCCACCTCGCAGCGTCCTCTCATTACGAGGCCCTCCCGGCCCAGGCACACGCGCTCGCTCGCCTCGCCTCGCCTATCATCTCTCCGTGTGTCCTCCGCCCTACGCCCACCGTCACGTTCGCCGCCCGCACGCCCGCCCGCCCGCCCGCTCGCCCGCCCGTTCTGCCCACTGCCCCCCGCCCGCCCGCCCGCTCGCTCCAACGCCCGCTCGTTCGCCCGCCCGCCCGCTCGCTCGCCCGCCCGCTCGCTCGCCCGCTCGCTCGCCCGCCCGCCCGCCGCCCGTTCTGCCCACTGCCCGCCGCCCGCCGCCTGCCGCCCTTCGTCCGCCACTCGCCGCCCGCCGGTGTCCGCTACCCGTCGCTCCTCCCGCGCCGAACCGTCCTGCGGCCCGCTGCCCGCTGCCCGCCGCCCGCCACACTACCCGCCGCCCGTCCTACCTACTGCCCGCCCTGCTCGCTGCCCGCCGCCCGCCACACTACCCGCCGCCCGTCCTACCTACTGCCCGCCCTGCTCTCTGCCCACTGTCCATCGCCTCTCGCTACCCGTCATCTACCTCCTATCTCCCGCCGCCTCCAGCCTTCAACTCCTACCCCTGGCAGGGGCTGCCGCCCTCCGTCTACTGTCTGCCTCCCGCCTCCTACCTCGCACTACCCGCCGCCCACCCTCCACTGCCACCCCACGTGTCGACGCCGTCGCCCAACACATCCTGCGTCGGTCGTGCGGCGCGGGGTGGGGCGGGGCGGGCTCCCGTGGCCCGTTATGAATGAGATAACGAGGTTCTGAAGAGGCGGCGCCGCCCGGGAGAGCCTGAGCGGCGGCGGCGTGAGTCAGCTGCCCGCACGCGCCTCACGCGTGTCCGCTGACCCCGCGACACGCCCGTGCCCGCGGCGCGCAGTGGGCCTGCGACGCCGCCGAGATTTCCTTGCTAGCAATGCACGCAGCACGCGCCTTTCGGCTAAAGAGCGACATTTGTTTAACCATTACGAGTATGCAATAGATAGAGCAACGGATTGTTTTCTATTTTTTGTAAAATCCCTAACAAAAGTTAAATATAATTATATATTATACGATTACTCTCAGTATAACATTGACGCTTCCATCAACAACGCCACCCGAAGAACTCTCAAGATCATGAGCATGGGTAAGAAGTGGGGGAACCTCGCCACAAGGGGACCGATCCCGACAGGCCTCGAAAGAGCTGACCGTCGCCTGCTTCAGACTACTACTGGCCATGACTACCTACAGACCCATCTTCACCGAATTGGCCTAGCTGGAGATGACATTTGCCCGCTGTGCAACCTTGGGCGGATGGACGGTGACCACCTAAGTGTTTGCTCAGCCTTAACGTTCCCGATAGAAGACATCACAGGTCGATACTGGGAGGCTCGACGTCTAATCGTTGAGCCGCGGACGGGTGTTGGATAAACTAAACTAAACTAACATTACTCTCTTTGGTAATCAAAAGTACCGCCTCTCCGATAGCATTTCTCTTCCCCTCCAATAGAAGTAAATACCTCTCTCCTTGTGACTCCCTCTCTTCCGTTATCTCTCACCCTCCTTCCCTCTCACTGTCTCTCCCTCCATCTCGAGTTGCTATTTTCTCCAGTTGTTTCTCACTGATGACTTTTGTTCCTTCCATTTCGCTGACGCGCCTGTCGCCCCGCGGCCACGCAGCGCGCCGCGGCGGCGGAGACCCCGCGCCCACCGCCCGCGTGCGTTTGTTTGTTCGCCGTCGCCCGCCGCGAGCGAACAATGAGCGCGTGGACGCCGATAAATCAGGGACAATCCCGGCTCAGTGAGTCATCAGCGGCGGCCAAGTCGACGCCTCGTCGCAGCCGCGAAGGCTCGCGCGCGCGCGCGAGCGCCCGCGGGCGAACACTTCAAGGGCCGCCGACGCCGGCCCACGACGCCTGGCCGCGCCTGCCGCCCGCCCCACGCGCCCGGCGCGTCCGACGCGTCGCCGGCACGACACCTTCCTCGCCTTCTGCGTCGCCGCCCCGCCCCCGCCACGCCCCCTCGCCCGACGGCCGAAGGTTGCTTCCGCTGCGGTGGGCGTTGACGTGGCACGACGTGAACACTGGGATTTTTACGTTTGGAGGAGACGAGGAGAAAAGTATGGAGTTGACGGCAGCCTAAATATCCAATCACAGCCACATGGAAATTTTGTTAGTGGCATAACCTCCCAGATTGTTCTTCTTTTATTTGATCTAGAAACCAGCAGACGGATAGTTTATAATGCAAGAAGCAGTTGGAGGAAATTTATGAAATGCGTACAGCATGCGTAGTTACTTTTGTCCAATTTAAATTCGTGTAATATCCTAGTATTACAGGATTATTCCGACTTCCGTCTCAGATATCTATTCATTCACCAAAAGGCTCTCAGTGAGTGACAAGTGGATACAAAGTAAAGAAGAACTGGTTACGTAGGTTTCCGCTGCCGGTGTCTGTCTACTCTTGGCTGGCAGATTCAGTGGCGAAGGAAGTCTCAATCTGCTGTTAGTGTTTGGCTCAATCTGCTAGTGTTTTGTTCCAATCAACACTAGGAAAAACAGATGTAGTTCCCTAACAAACCAGTGACGGATCGAGCGCAATCTTCCCTTCCTCAGTATTGCCTTCTTTATCCTCTCTAATTGACATCCTCTCTACTGTCTAGAGACGCACTCATGCTCTACACTGTCACCCTTGTCTGGAGACCAGTCAGGAGGGTAGAGCTTGTCCCGGCTGGGGTGGTGCGCCGCTGATGAAGGTAACTGGACGAGGAATCTCTCGCAAACCGATGAGTAGTTGGGCGCCGGATATTCTCATCCAGCAGGGGGGAACACCGCCACCTCCAGACATGACAGACATATTTCCACTGACGGAGCTAATGATCGTAGACGAAATGACGTGTCTGGAACCATCAATTAATCAATCAGCCACAATTCAGCAAGGAAGATTTCTTGGGGGAGGGGGACCGGGAGCGGTAGCTCCGTGCATCAACTGATGTCACTGCAGCGCCTCTGACCGGGAGGTCCTAGGTTACACTCCCCACGCCGGCAGGATTTTCGACACTAGCTTTTCAGCTAGGTCGAATTCAGTCGCTGTCTGGAGGAGAATTCTAGCGGCCGGCTGCTCTGATCGGTAGTTTTCCGTGGTTTCTCCGATCAACACCAGGCGAATGCTGGAGCAGTACCCTATCAAACGGGCCACGGACCGCCCGCGATCTGTCCTTCCTCTTCCTTGTCCTATCCTCTCTCCTTACACACACACTTACACTAACATGCACTACATTACCACATATCCCGGGAAACCTGTCGGGAGCTTAGAGCTTGTCCCGGCTGGGGCGGTGCCCCGCTGGTAGGAGAGTCCTGGTTAGGGGGAAACCCCACTAGACGACGGTAGTTCGGCGCCGGATCTCGCCATCCAGCGGGGGAAGATCACCGCCATCGCCCTAGAAAAAAACATGCACTACACTAACGGGACTAATGACCAGATCAGTTGACGCGCCCGGAAATATGAGAAAATCAATCAATTAATCAATCAATTGGAGGAGGGAGGCATCACGGATGTGAGGGGAGGGACTCGCCCCGTCGCAAGTCGTGCGTGGGAATCTCTGAGCTGCCAAGAGCCGCCTCGACGCTTTTCAGGCGCCTGTTCTCAGTCGCGTCCTCGTTTTGCCAAAGCAAACGCGAGCGCAGATTATTGTCGCATTCGTGCTACTTGCACACGGCAGCGGGGGCGGCGTCTGATGCCGTGAGTACTCTGCGAGCGGATGTAAAGCGCCCGCGAGCTTTGGAAACGCGTGGAGCACGCTACTGGTTCACAGAGCCTAGAATTTCTCCCGAGCCACATCCTGTTTTCTTCGTGTCCGTTTTTAAATGTTCTTCGTCATTATGCGACCATGAATTTATTTTTTTTTCTTGCTCGTTTGAGAATTTATGTGTACGTAAGAGAGCAAGATACAATCAAAAGCAATAAATACTTAATGGTATGGTCTAATGCTCTCTTTAGTGCTGTTATTAATAAGCTTAACATGAAGTATGATGAGTATTCTTGGGGAAATATGTAAAAACATATATTTGTAGTATTACATCAAATATTCAAACATCTTTATGTGAAGATAGAAGATGAAAGCCGAAACAAGTTTTTAACCGATATATTATTTCTTGTTATTGCTTTCGATATGAAGCTCAATAAACACTGCATAACTTCCCTATATAGTACAGGTCCTGGTTATAGTGCAAAAACGAAAACAGCTGAATGGCTCTGCATGATCTTTTACGAGGGCAAAAATAAAAGCGAAAATGTTGGGGATAGTGAAAACAGCAAGTGCATTTAATATGCAATAATTAATTTCATAAGATCAAAGAAAATTTACGGTTTTGCAATTTTGCAAAAAATTGGATTAGGTAGGTTTAGTAATTGCTACAATAGTAGAAGTATTTACTGAAGAGTCATCGGTGAGAAATTTTATTTTCGGATATAATTTTCCCCACTGCTTAGACCTCAGAAACAAAATTTACGATCACCAAGCATTTTAACACAATATTTTCCCTTATTTTCACAATTTTCACTGATTTCTCCCCATGTCACAAACAATATGATGCTCATAAACACTGATAACTCGTATTACACACCGAGTGTAAATTATATGGTCCATCTACTTTTAAATTATATTGTAAACATGAATTAGTAAAGTCAGTTAAAAAATATCTTCTGTGCCCTACTTCGTTAACAGAATCTAATGATTTTGGACAACAAACATCCCTAAGCTCAAAGATCTTCGGCGTAGTTACCGCCGCTCGACCAGAAGAATATTTGCAGCAACCTTAACACAAATATTAAAATGTAAAACTAACTGGCTGATTGGAGGCGATAGTATCTGCCAATAACGAGAAATCATGAAACTATTTCCCGTTTGTGGAGATAACTAATATGAATTTTATTTATATACATGTTCGTGTTTAAACAGAGCAAAATAATTAAATTTAATGTTTTATTTAAAAGGGAACTCACTTGCTGTAGAACAAAATGCCGACTGATCTACTTTGAAGAACTGCCCAATTTATTTTTATATGTTCAGAACCACTCCTGTTAGACAGGGAATAAATAAAATGTTTATAATCCAAAGCATTAGTCCAAATCCAATATTGTATAATCCCTGCGTTCGTTTTCTCATTCCGAATCAATCTTCCTCCGCAAGCTGCGCCACTGGAGAAAAATGCTGGGAGAAGCGTGTCACCTCAGAGCTCCCTGGCGAAAGCTGCCGGAGCGGCGAGGCCGGGGGCGGCGAGGACGGGGGCGGCGAGGGCGGAGGCGGCGAGGGCGGGGGCGGCGGCGGGAGCGGCACCCAGAAGCTGACAGTCGGCGCTCGTCGCCTCGCTATTCCCACGAGGATAACAAAAATTGTCACGGGGCCCACTTGCGGCACGAACTGAAGTGAAATGGAAGCGCGAGGAGGTGGGGCTGAGGAGAACTAGGACGAGCAGGGACGGTGGGGACAGCAAAACTGAAGGCGGAACGAGGAAAGAGTGAAGTCGTGTCGTTAACGTGAGTCCCAAATTTATACTTCATCGGATGGGTGTAGGTCTAAGGTAAGAAGATATCGTATTTAGTCATGATTGTCTTTTCTATTAGAATCTGTCTCGTCTTTTTTGATAGAAAAACGGCCTGCCAAAATGACCCCTTTTTTTCACAATGACATCCATTTAAAATGTCGTCAACGATATTTCATTTATCATATGGTACTCCTTTGACTTTGAATCAATTGGATGAATAATTTAAAGGGTAATGACAACTAGCTATTCAGCGTAACAGGTGTAAAAACGAGCCCAGAGAACAAGTTTTAACAATTGTCTATTCACAACATTATTAAAAACCGACTCGTCAACGTTGACTCTAGCAACACAGAATTTGAAGTCCGAAAAATTAATCAAAATTGCAAGCACATTTTCACAGTTAGTGGAAAAAAAATTAATAAGCGAAAAATGCACAACGAAAAGGGAGGTCCTAGGTTCGAGCCCCGACGGCGGCAGGATTTTTCGACACAAACTTCTCAGCTAGGTTGGATTCAGTTGTTGTCTGGAGAAGAATTCTAGCGGCCGGCTACTCTGATCGGTAGTTTTTCGTGGTCTATTGCGATCAACACCAGGCGAATGCCGGAGCAGTTCCTTAAGAAACGGGTCACGGACCGCGCACGATATTTCCTGCCTCGTCCTTGTTCTATTCTCTCCCCTTACGAACACACGCACTACACATACCGGCTGACCGGTCGGGAGCTTAGAACTTGTCCCGGCTGGAGCGGTGTCCCGTTGTTGGGAGATACTTGGTTGCGAAAACCCCGCTAGCCGACTGTAGGTTAGCACCGGATCTTGCCATCCAGCGGGGGAAGACTACCACCACCACCATCCCTCGATGAAAAACATACACTACACTTTCGGGACGAGCGACCCTGTTAATTGACGCGTCAGGAATCACTCAATCAATCGATCAATCAATCAAACAATCAATCAATCGATCAATGAAGAAACCATGGAAAACTACTGTCTACAGATTAGTCGTCGGTAGAATTCATTCAATGTCCGCTAGAGAACCTCGCTAGTGTCGAAAACCCGCCACCGTATCACTCGAACACAGGACCTTCCAGACCAGGATACTGCAGAGGTGAGAGTGTTGCCACTGAGACACCGCTTGCGGCGCAGGTAAGTGGAGCGGTTTGTCGGCGGGAGTGGGGATTGTCGAGGGGGCGAGTGGGTGCGCAGATGGCGAGGCCTCGAGAGGCGACCGAGTTGAAAGCGGCGCTGCGGCGGGGGTGGGGGCGGCAGAGCGCGTTCATGGAAACGCGTGTACTTAAATGGAGAACCACATCAATTAGTCTGCCGAGCGGGCGGCCGCGCGCCGCGGCGGCCGAGCCAGCGACAATTATGCAGGTATTTTACGATGCGTCGATAAGGCGTGATAAGCGAATGCGTAAATCAGTCGCGGCCAACAGATGCTATCTGCTGAGGCTTCGCCGCTCTTGTCGCTAGAGGCGGCGGCATGCACGGGCCTTGGAGACAGCCGGCGCTGTCAGGACTCGAAATTCTAGTCGGGATCCTTCAAAATGGCGAGTTCTCTTCGGATGTGTTTTTTCTTTGGTGGATTTGTGTCGACAGGGTGCCGGGTTGTCACTATTGAACTAGTTCTCTATGCCATGACATTTATTCTAAATTAATTTAAAATAGTGAATTTTATTCTCAGCACAAGGCTTTTTTAAAACAAAAAGAAAAGGAATCATTAGTTGATAAAGGGTTGACTTTCAGTAAATCAGCTACATGTCTTGAATACTTCCTTATGTATTTTTTCACCTTTTATTGTTTGTAGGCGTAGGATTTGCAATGCCTGTACAAATGTACGTAATAATACATGTAAATGGGTGCTCAAAATACATACGTATGTAACATTCCAAACCAAGTCATTTAAAAATAAAAGAATTCTCATTTTCATCAGATACATGAATCGAATACACAGATAGTTTACCTTAAAGGGTAGCGATTTACACATTATATTAACGAAGAGGTAATTATATACAGGCGTAGTCATAACAAACATTCAGCGAGCAGAAGAAAACGAAAAATCTCCGATGAGCAATGAATAACTGTGTGCGCATAAGTTGTTTCCGGCGCATCGTTTGGTGGGGTTCGACGACCATTCATTCACCTATTGCATGCGCGTCTCTGAATGAAGCGTGATGAAGCTGCGGTGTGGGCGGTGGGGGGGAGGGGGGGGGCGGAGTGGTTTAGGCGGCGGCTGCCTGGGCGTCACGGGCGATGCGCGTGCGGGAAGGTCAAAGGTCACGCGGAGGAGAAGGCTCACAAGACGAAGGAACATGCAAATATTATGCGAAATACTTCAGCGATTACATCTATTACCCGACGTGAAAGCTACAGGCAAAACTGAGATGTTATTTATTTATTTATTTTGGCATCAACATAACAAAAAACGCTCTTGAATATAAGTAACAGCAAATGAGAAACGTATATAAACAAGTTTTCTGTCGCTGGAATCCGTATTTTCTTCTAAAATCTGTGTTTGGAATATGGATCTTGAAATTATCTTTCATATTCCTAACGTGATGATTGTGTATAAACCAGAACACTCATTTTTCTCTTTCATGTATGTGAGAAAAAGAATGGAAGAAAGATCGATCAGTAGAAAAGGTGTATTCTATTTGCTTATTGGGGTTTAGAAGACCTTCAACTGAGAGTAAAACGTAGTGACGGTGCATGATGTGCATGATGACTGGGCAATATTGTAATAAGAGGCAAAGAAAACGGGAGAACCCGGAGAAAACGTGGCGACAGTTTGCATTAACCAGCATCAATTGGCTAGCTTGATACTAAAGTGGTCTACGGCATGAATACACAATGTGACTTAGACCACTTAAGAATTGACTAATAAAACCATCTGCCAATACTAAAGAAGTAGTTTCATTATGCGGCACAGACCACTTTAGAATGTATAGATGCTCACCTGTTCACGTCAGATTTACCATAGCCTGGATTTTTGCCAAAATGTTTTTATTTATTTATTTATTTATTTATTTAATCAAAAACTGTATGTGACGTATGAGGGAAAAATCATCTGCGCACGCTTTCTTGAGTTTCAGAATCCCTTCCCAACAATGTTACTATTAATAGTTGAAAAATGAGATAATAATAATAATAATAATAATAATAATAATAATAATAATAATAATAATAATAATAATAATAATAATAATAATAATAATTCATAAAAGCGAGAGATTAACATTTAAAAAATTAGACATCTTCGTTGCCGAATTATAGATAACTTATTTGTAAAGGTAAACGAACGATCAGATTTCATTTTTCTGTATTGTTAACAAAATAGAAACTCACCCTAAGCTCTACTACCACTACAAGCAAAAGGAAAGTTCAACAAAACGTGCGCATAGTGAAGCTACATTTACGCCCAGAAGCAAATCAAGGGGCCAATCCATTTGCTCAATGGATCAGGGAAACTGGACAAAAACCCGATCGAAATGGGGGTCATTGACCCGGAAGCTGAAGTACATTACTTGTTACCGGCATATTGAGTATTTTTTTAATTATACAATGCAAATGTAAACTAATTCATTATACTACATCTTGGTTTTGTTAAATTAAACATCATTTTTCTTTTTGACGATCAGTATAGTCTCTAACTGTATAGAAACAGTTTCATGGACCACTTTAGTTCCAGGCCCGCCAATTCCGCGTGCGTTGGCCGGTGGTGGAAGATCAAGTCGCGAGTGGTTGCGCCAGGAGCCTCCCGGGAGGGGTGGAGGCGCGTGGGATGCGTGGGCGTGAGGAGGGAGGCAGTGGGGTGGGGGAGGGGCGGCCGTGAGTGACGGCCGCCGGCCTGCCAATTAACCCCTCCACCCCGCCCTCACACGTGACCTCCCCGCCCTCTCGCCGGCGCTGAGGACGGAGGTGCCAGCTGAGACGTCGGCCTGGCGTCTAGCGAGAACCGTCGGGAACGACTTCGACGGAAGTTCACGTAACGCGGATTCTTAAGAAATCGTGGAACCGCAGGATGAAGTCAGAAATTAATTACTGTCTTTGAAGGTCTACGTAACGAACGTACCGTTTTCAGCCTCAAACACTCCGAGAACTTAATCATGAAAAATACAAATTATCAACTGTCAGAAGTTTTGTCAGTATCTCAGTAGCCAATTCCTAATGCAACACGATATCAACCAACTAATTAAAAAGTCTTACAATTTCATTAATATCGCTTAGTCATTAAACCAATTCTAATAGAGAAACAAAGTATAAATAAATCTTCAATCTCGGGAATATGATTATCTACGTAAAATATCCTTTTTTCTTCCACTTTTATTCTTTGAGATGAAATTAATTATGAAAATGTAGCACACTATCATATTGCTTCAACTCCAAATCTAACAGATAGCTGACCCTGTGCTCAGCTTCTCAAGACACAATGATGCAGTTGATATTACTCCTCACCGGTGTGAGCGAATGCCCTGTCACATCCATGCAAATGAGCAACTACTCGAGGTTTCACGTAAGACCCGAACGTGACGGTTACCGGCCCACGCGCGTTCCATCCGAAACGGTTGCAAACGCATTAAGGGGCAACAATCATTTGGTAAAGCTTTGTGGGAGCGTCCCACTCTCGCTCCATTATCACAGTACTCTCCGCCCAGCAGCGCTATCGACTGCTGCGATCGATTGAATGTGCGTGCGAGAGCTAAGCGCGTGGGTTTCTCGACTGTGATCGATGGGTGCGTCACTGGTGGGTCGACGCTGAGCGAAAGCACTGACGGGCGCCCCCCAAAGAGCATTTCGCTATGCCCCACGCTGCTATTCTGCACGTGGCAAAGCTAGAACCACGCTCTTCTCATTTCATGAAGTGTAGGCGGCTGAAATTCAACTCCGAAGTATTTTCGCAACTACTCGTTTTTGCATTGTCCGTCCACTCCTTATTTCTATCTCCCAAAAGTAATTGTTGCGTGCGGCGGTATACATTCGCGGAGGAATCAGGGTGGGACCACACGGACAGAAAGCTAAAGAAAGCTAAATATTTTCTCCGGTGTAATTCAAATACGCACCAACAACATTCAGTAATGACAGAAGTTATGTTGTCTTTGAAAGAAATTGCGAAACTTATCTGATCTATCGCAAATCTATTGCTTTCATGAAAACTTGCTTTCATAAAATAAAGTTTTCACGTTATCGCTCTGTTCAGAATAGAATATTAAAGTGCTTACGCATAAAAAGTTATGAAGTGTGAAAGACCTTGAGCAAAAATATTCATTATTCCTTATGTTTTATTAATTTTCCTTTGCTTTATTATCCACGTGTACAGCGCGTCGAGCACATACTCAATTTAATATCGTTTTCTTCTTTTTATGTTTAACTTGAGTATATAAAGTAGGCATTCTTAGCCCTCATTTTCCTTCTTCATGCTTCTCTATTCAACACACCATTTCTGCCACATTTCGTATGACATCCCATAAAATCTATAACTTTAATTTCTAAACGCTTTCGGTAGACCACGGTACTTTATGGAATTATTGTCGTTGAATTTTCAAAGGGTTATTTTAAGCGTAACTGTGTATACAATTAATTGAAAATATTTTTAAAAAGTACTCGCAAACAAAAAAATTAGCATATCCATTCTATCGAATATTTTATGTAGCGTGTTTATTTGTTTGTTTGTTTTATGGAATATATTGTACGTGGGCATGACACGATACCTATAGTGTCAAACTGATCCACATGGCTATGGTTGGAATCGTCATTCACATCATTGTAGCGAGAAAAATCGCACTCAGTGACTGAGGCCATGAACGTTCAATGTCGATTCAATGCGATTCAGCCCGTTCAATGAGGAAGGGGCCGCGGCCATCGCAGTGGTAAATCCGGGCGTGGCACGGCGGCCGTCATGCTACAGGACTGACGGGCGGACGGCGTCGAGGCAGGCCCGCGCCGGGCACACTAGCTTCAATCTAGTGAAGTAGCTATCGCCGCCTATATTATTTCAGTAGAATACACACCATTTGCTGCTCTCACACGCAACCAATCATTATAAATGAGATCTCTAGAGAAAGAGAATTTCATGCAGATGTGACGAATTGCATTTTAACTTTAAAAATATGAAGGATTTGTTTTAAAAACGGATATAAATATTAATGTTAAAAGCAACCTGCAACACTACGGAATTTTTTTTTATGTATATCGTTAAATAACGCCTAAACGAAGAATTTTAGGGCCTTAAAAACTAAAATTTTGAGGCCAAATGCCTTAAAAAACCGCGTTCTACAGGCTGAGATCTTCTTGAACATTCTATTACATTTTTGCTGGTTCGATGCTTCGCGATTCTACCCCACCTGTTCAGAGCCTGTGCAATCTGCAACTGTATGTGAAATTAAATAAATTACTTGACATTCTACGCGATTAAATTACACGGGAGAACCTTTTTTCTCGGGAATAACGTTAAATAAGAATAGTTTGTATTGACAAGGGTGCATTGTATTGTTATCAATTACAAGGAGACACATAGAATAAGTAACGGAGGATAAGAGGGTGTTGAAGAAAAAGATATATTACTGGCTTAATATAGAAATACAAAAATAGGTAAGATGGTGGGATTTAACATGGGAGTTTTCTCGCACGAGTGCGCTAGTATTACTTATTTTCCAATGCGCGCAGAAATTGAAAGAAAACTATGCAGCCTCCGGCATGTGAGAGGAGTCTTTGGTTTTGTTGATTCCCAGAAACTCAGCAGAACTATAAAAACAATTAAACAGTTTGGTATTTTACTCAGCAATGCAAATTTTGCATTGTGTTATTACTGCTATTTTCTTACTGCGCGATTCGTGTGAATGCTTAAACTCAGTTCGTCACTTCTTACATCACAGCTGACGCCCTCACTTGCAACCCACGTACATTGGCTACACACGTGTTGCATTATGGAAAATCAACTTCTTTTACATGCTTGGTATGTAAAACAATTACTGTACTGTGCATCCGTATGCTATAGTATACTGTAGTTTTACAGGGTTTGGGAAGTAGTTTTTGTGAAAATATTTAATATATTTTAATGGTTTACGAGATATTTTATCGATTGTTCTTATGAAGTGTGCATGTTACTTTTTGGAGAAGTATTTTGTGTGGTTTTGTTGAGTAGCATTTTCGCTGCTGCAGACCACTAGTTTCTACTTCGCTAAATACGCGCATTCCCTTCGGGTTCCATTCATCCATTTGCTTTAGCTGATTCTGGAAAACAAAAACAAAACGCCTTGCGGGTGGGACGGGACGGGGCGAGGTGGGTCAGGCGGGGGCGGGAGCTGTGCAGGGTGGCACGGGGCTGGGCGTTGGGCGGTCGCGGGCATCTTGCGCTCCGCGTGGTAACGAGCGGCGGCGCGAGGTCAAGGCGCCGCCCGCCCGACACCCGTCCACTGACGTGCGTGCACGCGCGCGCGTGTGTGTGTAAGCGCACGCCGGTAGCCACCACCGCCGCCGCCGCGCCGCCGTCGCCGCCTCTGCCACGGCCGTCGCGTCGGGTCGGACAGCGTGACGTCACGTGACAAGCAGCCACGTGTTAGCCGCCGGGCGAGCGCCGGCTTTCTGCCAGTCACTCCAATCCAATTATCACTGATCCGCCGCCGCCGCCGCCCGCGATCGTCCGTAAAAACGCCCCGACGCACCGCCCCCACCCGAAGTATACTCCACTTCGGTCGAGACAAGTATTTAAGCAACTAACGGGCTGCAAATGGGGACGCTCTCCAGAGCTCAGAGTGTGGCCCATCAACAAAATTTTCCAGGAAACCGTTTTAACAGGGGTTCCTAAATGATATTATTTATGTTTTCTGTAAGTTCTGTGTCTCTTTGGTGTCCGTATCGTTAGACATTCGCAAGTTGCAAATGAAATGTGTACTTAAATAGAAATAAATTGACATTCAAAAAAGTGATAAAAGTGAAGATATATTATGTCCAGGTGTTTCAAGTACTTTTTCTTCATTCTGGGAGTTATTGCTAAATGCCTGGCACCATTCACTTGATGTTTGTAAGCAGCTTTTAAATTTGGGTAGGCCTGAAGTTATCATTACGAACGCAAGGTATTTTTAATTCATGTACTAAAGCAAATGTACGCGGTAGAATAAAGGAGGTCAAGTTATATTGTAGCTATTCGTAAATTCAATACTCTGACAGTAAACACAGAATACTCTTCAACACGAAAACTTTGTCACTCATTTATTGAGATAAGCATTACTGATTTATCTGTATTCAAACCTTATAAAACTAATTTTGTACAACGGTGATTCGACCAAAGATTACCCCGCGAAGGTCATTGGCTGCAATAATTCTGTCAATCGGCTAAGTTGAGGAGGGTCAGGAAAATTGTGATACCTGAGGTAGATAACATTTTTCGATCATCTATTTCATCATTTCGTCAAGCCATCATTTCATCAAGTTGTCAATTATCATTTTTTTCATTTCATCATTTTCATTTCATAATGTTTATGATTTCATTATGTCAATTATCATTTCGTCAAGCTATTTTGAGTCTCGAATATTTCTAGTGTTTCAAGAGAGCTCAACTTCTCTCCTATTAGCAACGCCACCATATGTCTATCTGCATGTCATGGGTGTCAACGCCATTAGATATCATGGGCGGTTTTGAACTAATTATGTGTTGGTTGTGAACTGTCTTATAGAGTTTCTTTTTATTGATATTACGATCCCATTGATTTAATGACTGATTTTAGGGTACCTCATTTATACGTAAATAATGAGAAACAAAAAACCATAAAACTGTTACCGGGAGCGGTAGCTCAGTGCATCAACTGATGTCACTGCAGCTCCTCTGACCGGGAGGCCATAGGTTCGAGTCCTGAATGTCGAATTCAGTCGCTGTCTGGAGGAGAATTCTAGCGGCAGACTGCCTTGACCGGGAGGTCATAGGTTCGAGTCCTGACGGCGGCAGGATTTTCGGCACTAGCTTTTCAGCTATGTCGAATTCAGTCGCTGTCTGGAGGAGAATTCTAGCGGCTGACTGCTCTGATCGGTAGTTTTCCGTGGTTTCTCCGATCAATACCAGGCCAATGCCGGAGCAGTACCCTACCAAACGGGCCACGGACCGCGCGCGATCTTTCCTTTCCCTTCCTTGTCCTATCCCGTCCCCTTACACACACACACTTCCACTAACATGCACTACACTACCACATATTCCGGGAGACGGGGTCGGGAGCTTAGAGCTTGTCCCGGCTGGGGCGGTGCCCCGCTGGTGGGAGAGTCCTGGTTAGGGGGAAACCCCCCTACCCGACGGTAGGTCGGCGCCGGATCTCGCCATCCTGCGGGGGAAGATCACCGCCATCTCCCGAGAAAAAGCATGCACTACACTAACGGGACTAATGACCAAACCAGTTGACGCGCCCGGAAACACGAAAAAATTAATCAATCAATCAATAAAACAGTTGAATGTATTGGAAAATATTGAGGTGGAAATGACCCCTCTGTCCCTTCCAGCTACGGCCGGGCGGTGTTCCGTTGGCCTCCTCGCCAGACTGTACCCTGC
The DNA here is from genome assembly GCA_011170035.1 of Teleogryllus occipitalis. Taxonomy (NCBI): domain Eukaryota; kingdom Metazoa; phylum Arthropoda; class Insecta; order Orthoptera; family Gryllidae; genus Teleogryllus; species Teleogryllus occipitalis. The sequence goes on from BLKR01009159.1 coordinate 38,312, forward strand.
GTGGCCGCGCCGCCGCGTTTGATTGTCCGAGGCCCTAACGAAGCCGTTCGCGTACACGATCAACGTCTGCGGAGCCGCGCGCAAACTGCACGCGGAAGACAACTTGCTCCTGCTGGAACTCCTTTTATCGTTGCAGTGCACGTCGTATTTCATAATTATTTTCCTTTTCGACCGCTGCCGGTAGCGTGTTAAATGTTGAAAAAGCACGAGAAAGTGGAAAAAAGAGGAGTGAGGGAGGCAGGAATGAAGGAAGGTAGCGGAGTAAAAAGTCGCCGTTTTATATCCACCTCGTCGTCGTCGTCGCCTGTGGAATATTTAAGAACGCAACGGCAACAAGGTGAAGTTGGTGGATGACGGCGGTGTGTGAAGTGAAATTACTGCACAAGGAAAAGTGGATCAAGTGGCAATAAAAAGAAGCAAGGGTTGGTTGGTTGTAATGCTCGGGCTCTTTTCGATTAATTCAGTGGTTTACCACAGACATGGGCTGACGTCGTCGGAGATGTTTCCTGGCCTGGGTTGGGGCCGGCGGGGGCATGGGGCGACTGCGCCCAAGTTCGCGTTTCATCCGGATTGTGCGGTCGAATTCCGCATGAGGCATGGATGTTGTGATATGGTGGGATAGACCAAATCATCATGAATCTTCCTCCAAATATATTTCCTTTCCACTCCAGACAATGATAGTCGCCACAAAACCGGCTATCTGTCCCCGGGATGGACCTAAGGGGCGCCTCGGCAATATTACATAACTAAGGGCCGTATTTATAAACCTCTGCCAGGGGCCTGCCAGATCTAGCAGGGTGCTAGTGTTCGGTTTGGCGATTTATGAACGGCCCTCAGCCAATTCCAGTCGCCCCCTCAGTTCCTAGCAAGCCCCCACATGGCAGACCCCTAAGAGCGCTGCTGGCAGAGCTTCATAAATACGACCCTACGACATTCAGGGAGGTGCTTACGAACCACTTCCAATAGCCGAGGGGAACTCCAAAATAGAATGGAAGAGGAAATAGTGACAAGAGAATGGTGATGTGGCGGTATGGGCAGTTCGCTGAGAGGGCCATAATGACTAGATCATCTTGATTAAAAAAAAGTATGAAATACAAAAAAATATAATAAATTATCATCTGTTACCTCAGACGTTCCCTGACCGGGGAAGTATGGAATCCAAAAAAGTCAAAAATAGTCGAAAGACTAAATTTTTTCGGGCATTTACCTTATATTCAATCACGTCGCAGCTTCAATCGGATCGGAACCTGCGCTAAGGGGCTTGAGAAGATAAAAAGATAAACCACAGAAAAGTCCTGGGAATGGTTGAGCAGCATGAGAAAAATCAGAAATGAGACCAGGGGCAAATATTTGAAGCAAGGAATACAACTAGAGTATAACGAAAGTATAACGAAACACATTGCGAATAAATGGATTTAGCAAAGTAATGAACTACGTGACTTCTACCCACCTTCCTGACAAAAAAATGAACGAAAGTTTGTTAGGTTGAACAAGAGGAAATTTGAAGGGCATTATTTCTTAGAAATACCAAATTACTCCCATTATAACCAGAGAACAAATAGCTCTCTTTAATAACACTGACACGTTTAAATCATCTAACCGAATGTCTTGACAAATTTCGATGAACACAATACGGAGCAGGGCCGTGATATTCCAGGAATCCATCAAGTGGTGGCAATTGTCGAAAGCCCGAATGTGTGCGGCGGAGGCAGTGACAGCAGTTACGGCGCCAAATGCTGCGGCGGTGACGGGCGGGCGGGCGGGCAGTGAGGGCGGCAGCGGCAGCGGCGGCGAAGGCGAAGGACTTGTTCTACCAGTTTGAACGCAATTACGAGTTTGAATGACGCGAATCCGACGAAAATAGGGCAGCAAAAAGCTGCGGTGACGGCGGCGGCGACGGCGCAGGCGGTGGAGTCGACGGCGGTGGCGAAGGCGGCGGCGGCGGTGGTGGCGGCGGCGGCGGCGGCGGCGGCGGCGGCGGCGGCGGCGGCGGCGGCGGCGGCGGCGGCGGCGGCGGCGGCGGCGGCGGCGGCGGCCGCGAGTCCGTGTCTTTAATCAGGCGGCGGGCGCGCGCTTTTCCGAATTTGGGCGGCGGCGCGGGGCCTAATGGGCGAGCGGCCAGGCAGCTCCGGCAGACAGGCGGGCGGGCAGACACGGCAGCACGAAGGGGACGCAAAAGAAGGAGGAGGCAAGGAAGAAAAACGAAACAGAGAAAAAATATTGCACTATTCGAGAGAAGACCGTCAAAGCGCTAAATTGATCGTATTAGACGTAGTCACCGTGTTGTTATAACGTTTATTTTCATGCTGAAGACATACGTGAAGGCGAGTCCGCCAAATAATAATTGTGGATGTTCGTTGTTACTTTTCACCTACAGGAAATACTGAAATTGAAAGGCTTAATGCAAGAAGGTGATCATTCAGAAAATGCCCAAAGGAGATATTTGAGATTTAATAAATTGCACGGAACGTTTGCTATATTACTGGTAATTATTTCTTTTTGATATGAAAAAGTGTTTTTCATCAAAGCTATTAATAAGAAACTCATAGAAAAGTCGTTTGGACTACAAAACTAAAAATTGAGTGAACACCTTCATGCACTAAGCCCTTCAGTTTTATACTGTTATTATCTCTTTATCCAACTGAGCCACCTGGCTTAGTTGATTGCTTGCTTCATTGAATTGTGTTTCCGGATGCGCCAGCTCCTATGGTCAGTAGTTCTGTAAGTGTAGTGCATGTTATTTTTCGGCAGGTGGTGGTAATCCTCCCTCTTGGAAGATCCGGCGCGCGTCTCTAGGTAGCTTGCGCGGCAAGGCACAGCCCCAATCTCGAGTAAAGTCTCTAGATGCAGAGAGTAGTGCAACCCGAACGGCCGCCGCCATTTAATATCGTTTCACCCAAGATCCCCCGCCAGGCAGCATTTGGGAGTTAGGGAGAAATGAGAGCAATCGGACACATTATGAGGAATTTCGAGTATATTATCATTGGTTTTTGATGCATTGTGAGTGATTCCTAACTTACCCACAATACCACGTAGTGCAACTGGATATAAAACAGTGGCACCGTGGCGCAAAGGAATGCGCTATCCTCTGTGTCTGGGTGATTCTTTAAGTGTCCCATGTGATAGTGTAATGTAAACGTATGTGTATAGTGCGTGAGTGTAAGGGGAGAGGAGCGGAAAATAATCAGGAAGGAACGATCGCGCGCGGTCCGTAAACCGTTTTTCAGGTACCACAGTATTCACCTGGTAATGGTCGTAGAAACTACTGAAAAATTCCGACTGGAACAACCAGCCCCTAGAATTGTCCCCTAGACAGTAGTTGAATTTGACGTAACCCTTCAGCCAAAGTTTAAAATCCCCCTCCGTCGGCACTCGAACCATAGGCCCTCCGGGTCTTTTTTTTAATTTATTTATTTAACAGAGTGAGCTGATTATACAACGCTCAGCCATATGGCTTTTCAGTTGTTAGGAGCGAGCATTTTCAGACGAAAATATGCGAAGGGGGTATACGGCCAACCCCCATTAAACATAGATTGTAGTAGTGCGAATGATAAAGTGGAGGAATACATATTGTTGACTTTTATGGAAGTGCTATTTATTTCATTATCTTATATCAGCCAGTTTCCGGAGGAAGATGTGGAAGGGGAGTCGGTTGCGGAGACGAGTTTCTACGGGATGCTCTTTATCTATGTTGTAGTGGGAAGCACCGGTAACAGAGGGTAGATTTTGGAAGAATGATGCGGAAAGTTTAATGATGCATGTTAGTACGGGCTCTATGGCTAGGTCTTTGTAAAGGTTAGTGTTGCTTATAAACCAAGGTGCGTTAACTGCAGTTCTGAGGAACCTATTATGGAATATTTGGATTTTTTTGATGGTGATCGGGAGCGGTAGCTCAGTGCATCAACTGATGACACTGCAGCGCCTCTAACCGGGAGTCCTAGGTTCGAGTCCTGACAGCGGCAGGATTTTCGACACTAGCTTTTCAGCTAGGTCGAATTCAGTCGCTGTCTGGAGGAGAATTCTAGCGGCCGGCTGCTCTGATCGGTAGTTTTACGTGGTTTCTCCGATCAACACCAGGCGAATGCCGGAGCAGTACCCTAACAAACGGGCCACGGACCGCGCGCGATCTGTCCTTCCTCTTCCTTGTCATATCCTCTCCCATTACACACACACTTACACTAACATGCACTACACTACCACATATTCCGGGAGGCCGGTTGGGAGTTTACATCTTGTCCCGACTGGGGCGGTGCCCCGCTGGTGGGAGAGTCCTGGTTAGGGGGAAACCCCACTAGCCGACGGTAGGTCGGCGCCGGATCTCGCCATCCAGCGGGAGAAGATCACCGCCATCTCCCGAGAAAAAGCATGCACTACACTAACGGGACTAATGACCAAAGCAGTTGACGCGCCCGAAAACACGAAAAAATTAATCAATCAATCAATGTTGATGGTGCCCTCCGGGTCTGTCGAGAGCAGGGCGTCTGGGCCGGTCCCTGGCTGGGCGGCGTGCAGGGGAGGGGCGGAGGCGTGCGCGGGGGCGGGAGGAGACATACGGCGGCACGGAGCGCGCGCGACAGTCGCGTAAATAGCCGGCGCGGCGCGGCGCGGCGGGGGCGGCGGAAAAAAGCGATGAACGGCCTCCGCGGTCGCGTCGGGTGACGTGCGCGCTGCCGGCCCCGGCGCTGATGGCCCCGCGGCGCAAAAACCAAGAACGCCTTCGGAAGAAAGGAATCCCTGGAATGGGTGGTTCCTCGGAAAGTTAATGGTCCGCTGGATTAATGACAACACTAACTGCTCATTGAGACAGTGCAATTGCAAGGGGAATGTCTTCGCGTCTCAGAAGTTACAAAAATTTACTGTATGAAGTTATTTCTGATTGTGTGAAAAACAGTGATTGAATTTACCTTTTCTCCGTAATTCTTCGCGTTATTCAATTTTATAAATTATTGTATTGTTCAAACGATAGCTATTACTTACATTGTGCCGGTGACCAGAGAGCCAATAGCCAAGAAATGCTACATTGATAAAATCTTTTAGCATTAATTTTGATTATATATATATATATATATATATATATATATATATATATATATATATTGCGTGTGCGTGTATAGTGGTGATATAAATGAATAATGATGACGGTAGAATGGAGAAAACGAGATTGACCATTGCTTTCCAAGACCCAAAAAGCAATAAAGCCTCACATACGTGGACTTTGAATTAGTTTCGGTGCTACTAATACTATTAGAGAATACTCTAAATTGTCATTGTGTTACGTAAGAAAAACATAAAATATATAATAAGATGAAAATATATTAAATAAGCACTTCATATTTCAGAATATAAAGTGTTACATGCCATGAGAACTCTCAAAATCACTGGGAAGAAATAGGATTGACATTGTAATGACGTTCTCTCGGTGTGTTCCATGAGGATGTAAACAATAGAACGAAGTATACAGCATGTATGAATATTGTGAGTGGATTGCTTCCTTTTCCACTTCATCCTCTATAGGGACTCAGTAGCAAGGAAACAAGGACTAATAATTTTCTGATAAACTTCACTAGTAGCCTCGATTGTATCTCAATCTGCAATCTGTACCAATAATATAATAGTCCTTCTGTTAATTCGCGCTGCTATAATTGGATTTGACCGAGGACTGTCGTGTCACAAGAGAGTAATTCGTGAAACCATTTATTCGATTGACAAATTCGGCGACGATTTTCATTCATGTTCTATGATTGTTCAGAGAAATGATAGATCGATACCAAAAGTAGAATATTAACTCATATTATTCTATTAATTAATGATTTTAATTCAAGTACCAAATAACATTATACACATTTAACGTGTCTTACATATTCAAAATCCTTACAGATTCAAATGTCTTATATTCGTTACATGTAAATTCTGTTCGTTTACTACAGTTAATAAGAAAGAATAACAGCTCAAAATATCTATAATATAATCCAAATGGTCAACGGACAGGGATATTCAATAAGAGTTTTGTTTGCTAGTGTTATCTATATGTGTGTGGTTTGCCGAGATCTTGCCGATGAGATGAGTAGTATTTGTATTTTTTACAGCATCCGTGGAATACCTTCAGGACTGCTTTTCTTATCAGGAGAGAGAACCAGGGCAAGAGTTTTTCTGTCTGTCATTCCACGTTCTGATCACGTGATTCGGATGGCTAGACTGATCTTATTGGTCTTTATCAGATACTGGAAAACAAAAAAAGACCATAGAAATTATACAAGGTTATTTACAGATACTGCTAACCTTTCCAGCATATAATATCTTTAATATTTAAAAATAAAAGATGACACTCATTATCGTTTTTATTAATGTGTTATTAAAATTATGTTCATTTTCTCTGAGAATATTATGTCACTCTTTGAAAATAAAACTGATCATAATACTTTTGAAATGCTCACGGTATTTTCTCAATAAAATATATGTTTGATTAATATTTCATAAGCATTACTTAGAACATTGTTAAATATTTTCAATGATTACGAACAATTTATGCTGTTCGTTTCGAAACAAGCAAGGTGCTTCTTTGTAATCATTAATGGAGGAAGTAGTTCGCAATATCAATAATTATATCTTGAGACCTGTAGATTTCTATCGACCCGCAAACAATTATCCAAGGTAATGATAGGTTTGATCTCTTAATTATGTTGCTTCTCATCCGTGGCATTTTTCACTGCATCATTGCATCACGCCCTTAGGTAGGTGTTTTTTTTTGTTACATGGAGATTGGACGATGGTTTCAAGAAGTAGCTAAAAGGAATATCAATGCAAAACTCACGTGAAAGTAAGCAATTGTGTAACAATTTACGTATTAAATGTCATTCAAACTGTCAAAAGAAAATTGAAAGGTATGAAGGATTGATTAATGAAATAATTAAATGGATTTCAACGAAAAATGCAAAATCAAAATCATCGCTAAATTCAGAGAATAATTTAAAAAAATGAGATGTTAAATTTCCATAAATACTATTTATCCACTTGAAAACGCACAAAGATCAAAATGAGAAAATCGGTTGCATGGGAGGACTGATGTTTATTGAAATGTATTTGATCACTCTTAGGTCAACAAATAAATGGAAGGACGACTGATAAACCAGAGAAATCAATAAACCAGATTGGTAGAAATGGCAGCCACCTAAAACACGGCCGATTTTTTACCCATCACAAAGCCAGCGTATCGCAGCCAAGACTCCGCTGTGTTGATGCGAGCGTTGTGTGGCAATGGACCCTGCGTTTTCATCCATATGCATCAATCCCACGTGCACCTGCCGGAACACCTCGGCCGAATATTGTATGCATATATCCCCAGTTCAGTAAGTGCCTCGTCTTGGTGAAAGACTCCTTTTCAAACAGGGTTTCAGACTTCTACTTCGCTTCTTTGTTTTCTGGCCGGTAATGCTACGTCTCAAAACAAAGTTTATCGCTATAAATAGAAGAAAAATTAACACTTGTTGTGACGAAATAGATTGTTTACTGCATCTGTTTCTATTGATCAAATTCTTCACGTGTCAATTAGAATTATTCTAATTCTAATAATATTGTGGAAATAAATCAAGTCTGACTCCTGAAGCATTAAAATTCCTCTCTTCACTTCCAAAGAATTAGATCAACTTGTAATAACAAAATAATTTAAGAGTTAAGACAATATATCAATAAATTATCACCGACCTAAAGTTCATTAGAAACACCTGATACAATTAATGTGGTATGCCCTGACAGTTCTAATTTTGCAGTCTTTTGGCCATCAAGTGGTAGTCGTTTCGGCTGTAACGTGGTTCACTTCCAAGACTGGAGAGTGCGAAGTCCAGAATGTAATGATTGAAAAGTGGGGTACAGCATTCAACGTGGCCTCCCCGGAAATCTGAGGACAATAATGCAATAAAAACTTAACAATAATTTATATATGATGAAGTTACAAATGAAATCGTACATGTTAAAGAAATTAACAAATGAATTTAGCTTAAGAACCTGGTATTTCTTTTGAAGACGGAGTGTTCATCCTCCTTATAGTAATTGGCTAAGCGATGTGTATCTGTCCACCTAATCCTCGGTCGATCATTCGAGATGTCAATTGTGTTGTTTTTGAGGAGGGAAGGTTCACATAACTTTGTGTGGGTTTTGAAGGTACAGAGGTGCTCAACGGATAATTCGATTCATCTCGACAAGAATCAATAAGCACTATTTAGCCAGATTTTCTAAATAATCTGGAAAAATCCAAAGAAACTTGTACTATTTTTGGTGGGAGCAAGTTCTATACTTCTTCAGTGAAAAACCGTTCTGGCACAAATTCTTTCAAATTCATTCATGAGATAGACAATAATTAAACCGTGTAACGAAACAAATTTTAAAACAAAAGTAACGTTAATTTTTCATGTAGCTTCCTGCCAAGGATGGGAGAGTCAAAGCCAACCTGGCGATTAAATGTATATTTCCCTGTAAGTTTATAGCACAAATAATAATTTTGGACCGAGAAAACGCCTTCTTTGCGTGGCAGCACGGCAGAGCTGGGTGCGCTGCAGTTCGTGTCGAGGAGCGCCGGAGCTCGGCCCTGAGCGGCGGTGGGCGAGCGTAGAGCCATGCGGTGGTGGCGGGCGGGGGAGGGGCGGGGCGGGGGTGGTGGAATGGCTGCGGCGCGCCGCGTCGTCCGCGTCAGGGGGCGCCAGCGGGGCGGCGCCCGCGGGGAGCGCGCGCCGTAAAATAAAGCAGCGCGCGGCGCCCGCCGGCTGACCGCCCGCCCGCCCACGCCCACGCCCGCCGCGCCCGCGCCCGGGCGTGCGCCGTCAATCCACGCAGCGTCAGACCGCCCCCGGCCGTCGCCTGCCCTCCGCCCTCGCTCGGCCCCGGCCACGCCAGCGCTACCTTCTCCACCTCCGCCCGTCACCGCCACCGCCTGCCTCCGCCTCCACCACCGCCGCTGCCGCCGCTGCCCCATCACTGCCACTGCCACTGCCTCCGCCTCCGCCTCCGCCTCCGCCTCCGCCCCGCCTCCGCCTTCGCCTCGCCTCGCTCCTCTGCCTTCGCCTTCGCCTCTTCGCCTCTCCGTCTCCGGCTCCGTCCTCCGGGCTTCCGTCTCCGCTTCCGCTTCCGCTCCGCTCCCTTCGCCTTCGCCTTCGCCTCGCCTTCGCCTTCGCTCTCGCCTTCGCCTTCGCCTTCGCCTTCGCTCGCCTCGCTCGCCTCCGCCTCGCCCTCGACAGCGATTCGGACAAAGCGATTCGACTCGACAGCTAGAGGTAGCCACCCGCGCATCCACCTCCGACGCTTTAACTTCGACGTCGCGTCACTCTCGCCACTCTTTGTGCCCTTCCGCGCCGCCCCCATCACCTCTGAAGACGCAGTGGCCTTCAGCCCTCACCACGCCTACCGGACCGGCCGGCGTGCTGCTTTTACCTTTCGGAACCGCTACATGAAAATTTGTGGTGAACAACGCAGGTTCGCGGCAGTTTTCGCAGGGTTCCGGTTTCCCCACCTCTCAGTCGACCGTAGCTTCGTCTCTATCTACACCACATCGACGTCATCATACGTATCCATTAACTCATTCGTTTATTCCAGGTACCGTCACAGTGTCAGGCGCTATAATCGTAATAATAAAACTTCTTCCAGCCTTCTTTACTCTTCAGACTTCCTGAGACGGTCTCTTCAGCAGTGCTCGGGCCGCTGCTGTTATAAAGCCTATTGCCCTTACATGTGCTTCCACCGAACGTTTCCAATTAAGCGTACTACTCATTCAATTAGTACATTTGGACTTAAAGAGATCAGTAGTTTTCATCTAAAAAAACATAATTGCAGAGATTGACGGATCAATTTATTTTAACAACGGAACATTCTAACAGAGGTCTGCGAAGTACTTGTCACAACTGTCTTCATACATGATTTGGCCAAATTAGCTTTGAATTATAATATGCATGAATTATTCGCGGCATATCATTCCACTAGAATTCATAGTTGTGCGCTCATTACCTATTCGTAGAACTGTATTTTTATATTTGTAATTAAACTTTGGGCTAATAATTTTTGAAATTAGTTTATATAAATGAGAATGAAATAACTCTCTACACGTTTTCTGTATAAGTTAATCTTACATTTATGTTTCTTTTTTGTTTCAGGTAAGTGTACTGAGATAGCTGAAATGTGAAGTATTTTTTGGAGATGCATCGTTTACTCACATGCCAACATCGAAGGTGATGTACAGAAATTATCTTCAATTATTTCTCAGACTTGAAAAATACGTTGCCTGATGATGGTTCTGAGAAGAGACTAAACTCAACCTATAGAAAGTCATATATAGAGGTTACATGATTTGCAATTGATAATTCGCTGTCAAATTCTCTAATGTTTACTCAATAATTCATTAAAAACGTTAACTCATTTAAATATTAACTTATTGAAAAATAAAAAAATTGAAATATATAAACAGGACATTTTTACTCCAATAAAATATATTACATGCTAACTAACTGCTCCCCTAAATGCTGCCCTAACTAAACTCATGTACGAAAAACACAAAAATTAGATCCGATCAAGTAAGATCTTTACGAAAAACCTAAGTATCTTTTGTAACCTCAGATATATAATGAAAGCGGAAACAGCTTTCATAGTCACTTTGAATGGATACAAGTAGAGATAGACACCCCAACCTACCAGGCACAAGACCGCGTCCTGCTAATTATTAAAAGGGTCAATCGATCATTGTTATCCGCTAGCCCACTGAGACCCCATCAATATCTGTCCACCGCTACCGCTGCTCCACCGTCTAAACTGAGTTTCTGATCGGAGCGGAGGACAACATTCATCTGGAAGACGTGTTTCTCCACGCAGGTGGTCGCAGTCGACAAATGAATCTGTAAACATGAGACCGACTTGTCATCGACTTGTTATTTTCCTAAGCTACATCCATTTCTGAAATGAAGCAACGCCTTCTTCATTCTTTTAAAAGATACTTTGTTGTTGGCCGTCATCATGTTTAAATTAAGTTTATTTTATCACAAGAAATTAATGTTATAAGCATAGAAATAATGAGTTTGCTACGGAAACTTTCCAACACCCGTGAAGACGAATTGATATAATTTGATTTTCAAATTTGAACGGAATGCTATCAGCTATTTATGTTTTCAGCATAAACAAAAAAAATCGATATCATCTTTTCTGTATATTAATTAATCTGTACTATCATATTTCACTAGAGAGAACGCGAATATAAGAATGGAAATGGTAAAATGCATGCTAACATATTCTATTAATTCTACGTCCTTCCGATTTAACTGATAGAAGTATAGCACATGAACTTTAGACCATTCAAAGAAGAGGGAATGGGCATGTCCCGTTAGAGAATGCCCTTTCGCCCGCCACAGGTTCCACGTGCAATGCCCAGGAGTGGAAATCGATAGCCAAATGCAGAAAGCGGCTTGACCTATGCGTCAGGGATCTCCCGCGTGGTGCTGAATGAAAACGTGTTCCTGGGAATCTCCGCAAGTGAATGGAGAGCCGTGAAGCTCCGAGGTCCGCAACGCGACGCGACCAGCCAATGATGGGGCCTCGCCCGATCTCCCGCGAGGGAATACCGCACAGCGCGCGATCTCGATGCCGCCCCTGGTAACTCAGCCCCGATATCTTGTCCTCGCGGTTCTTTACGTGACTTTACAACTCTCACTACCGCATCAACGCAGAAAGTTGCATGTACATGGTCGTGCATATGCTTCGCATGTGATACTGTAAATACTCGTACTAAAAAGTACTGGTTTTTTTGTGGATTCTGACGTTTACTTTTTAGTAGTTCGGTTAGTTACCAAAACTTTTTGCAGAAGTATTATAATAATTTCTATTTATTAAGTAAGTGCGTAATAAGTTGGGAAAAAACAAATTGAAGGTGGCCACATGCCCAGCCATTGGCACGTTTTACAAATCTCGCGTTAATTATTCTCTCTTCTTTGTATTGAAGAATGAATGGTTACATAAAAAATATTGAAGTACACATTTGTGTAGAATTCGTTTTCATGGTTTCTTGAATCTTGACGTACGAACATTAACGTATAAAACTAAATACTAAACTAAATAGAAATAGGAACATGTTATAGGAATAAAAATTTAAGTGTACAAAGGGGAATAACATTGAAATTATTATTTCATAAAATAAGTATTTTGCTGTTAAAATTCAAATGCAATTTCAAATGCTTCCCTACTTTTTTTTCATGAAAGTTTAACATCGTGAAATTATTCAAAAATGACTTTAAATTTGTAAGCTCATTTTCTACTAAATCATAAGCGTTAAAAATAAGGGACAATGATGTAAACACTACATTTTTTCTTAAAGGAAAATACGCTTTTATCGATTACGTCGGGGAAACTATTCACTAAAACTCACCACTTTTACTGCTACAACGAAGAAACGAAATGTCTTAAATAATACTTTTATGACCCAATGAACGCTTCGGTTTGCGTGTCCAAGTTCGAGACAAAGTTCCAGACTTTAGCCTCCACGATGAGCATTAAACAACTTTGACTAATGTCGACCTGTTGTATGCCAAGTTGTTTGCTCTCCGATCTCGCGGCGTTTCGCTTTGGTTCTCCGATATCTGTGGGGACGGAGAGGATGCGTTCCTGGGAGAACATGAAGAAATAAGACTCGAAAACTACTACATTCAAAATAGAAACCATCAAATGTTATTTTAAAGTGTAGCAAAAATGTAATATCACAAAAGTTTTAGAATCTTAAGTGGTACATGGAACAACATCTTCCTCGCTTGCAGGAAAATGCAGAGCCAATAGAAGTGTGCATCCCCCTCCTGCGCCGCATACCACTTGAGTAGGGAGGTGTTTGAGGGGCTGCTGTTGCGAGAGAGGGGTGCGCGCAAAGGAGAGGGGCGTGGTCGTGGGCGGCCTTCCCCCCACCCCTTCTCTTCTTTTCCCAAGAGCTGAACGCTGACATCTGACATTTGGCGGTCGCCGCGCGCGCCCTGACATGCGTCAAGCGATTTGGCGCCGCGACGGGGGGGGCGCCTCGACGGCGCCACGCCGCGCCACGCCGCGCCACGCCGCGCCACGCCGCGCCACGCCGCGCCACGCCGCGCCACGCCGCGCCACGCCGCGCCACGCCGCGCCACGCCGCGCCACGCCGCGCCACGCCACGCCGCGCCACGCCACGCCGCGCCACGCCGCGCCACGCCGCGCCACGCCACGCCACGCCGCGCCACGCCGCGCCACGCCGCGCCACGCCGCGCCACGCCGCGCCACGCCGCGCCACGCCGCGCCACGGCGCGCCACGCCGCGCCACGCCGCGCCACGCCGCGCCACGCCGCGCCACGCCGCGCCACGCCGCGCCACGCCGCGCCACGTCATTCTACGCCGTGCCATACCGTGTTTTGCCTTGCCACGCCATGCCATGCCACACATCTTACGACGTCTAACATTTGTAGTCATGTTATGGAGCATGTGTACACAGAATACTTTTGCATGGAAACGTTGAAAGTATTGCATAAAATAATATTTTCGATTATGAAGTGCTATGATCATTAACTTCACAATGCGCGACTAATGTACGTTAATTAGTTTGCATTACTTTCACAATACATTTTTTATATTGGGTGTAATTTTAAAAAATCTTAATATTGAGGTTTGAAAATAAATAGTAAAGAAAAATATATGAATTTTTAATGAAACAAATAGTTACACACGACTTATCACCTCAAAATGCGAATATAAAACATAATTATGATGTACCCAAAATTTCATTTTAGAAATGTAATGTCACTATCATTGCTGACACATATTTATAGTGATAAATTAAGTTAATCGCCACGTCAGGCGAGTGAGTTACTCTGTTGTAATTTTCTCGCGTTGGACGAACGGTCGGAAGCTCTTCCCAGAAGCAATCTCTCGGTGACCAGCTCACCCCCCCCCCCCTTTGCGTTCCAGCCTCGTCTCTAATCTTCGTCTCACGTCACATGACGAATGGTCCTCGTGACACTCGTCACTGATGGCGGAGGTGGCACCGGTTATAGTCGATGTAGTTGTGGAGGGAGGAACAAACATGTCGGCGACTCACAGCTGGCAGATAAAACCAGATGTGTACATGTTTGTTGGTTGAAAATATGTCTGAAAGGGCTATACTCGTACTTTACGCAGAGCGAATTCTATACTAGGTTACAATTCTCATGTCAGTGTGAACGCAACAGGAAGAGTGAATATTCGGAATGAGATACTTGATTTTCATCATCCTTCCAAGTAAATATCGTAGAACCCAAATGAGTGGAACGCACGTTTGTACGTATGTCTCGTGAAATCACTCCAAAAATGAAACATTATAGAGTTCGACAAAATAAATCGAGGATAGACTCGCTTCAGACAAGTTTAAATTATTCAGCATACAAGAATGTAAAGCGTAAAGAGATACGTATATTTCTAGATTTTTCATTTAAATTACAAAAAACTGCAACTTTGACTTCATCTATATGTGCGCAAAATAATACTATCTTTTTAGTTTATTTGCCATCTTCTGATTAATATGATGACACTTTGACCCAAAGGGGGAACTAATGTTAATGCTGACGCAAATCATTTCCGGGTGACGCGTGTTCTTAAACCATTCGAGAAATCTGCCCTCCTCCGTAGAAGTAAGTCCCACCGCCCGTTCGGCTCCCTTTGAGATATTTGTTTTTTAATTTCCTTGCCCATTGTCTGGTAATTTGCTCTTTCGATCCCGGAGAGCGTAGAATTTCTCGATTAGAACTTATAAACCTGGACATATTACGGCAATCTAAAGGCCACTTATGCCATGGATTCTTATTACAATAATCAATTGTTTCAATATTTACAATCACGTTAAACGCATTGACTCTATTCGTTCTGTTTTTTAACCTAGGAAGAGCGAGTAGTAACGGAAGTACACAGAAACAGTTTCACTGCAAATGCTCAGATCGATTTCTTTGTTCATTTGAAGCAAAGTCATGATGTGATAATGTGTACCGAATCCTTTTGCATTCTTCAGAAATGTGTTTCCATTTTTCTACTTATTTCCTCACTAGAACAATAAGATTACAAATAGCATCTTTTTACAAACATACCTTTCACGTCAAATAAAACATATCTCTTACTAAACTTGACTCTTAACACGAGGTTGAATTCATTACATTTCACCTATAGGATATGCTCGAGTCTTTTAAGCGAAGTAAGACTTAAAATTCCACCAGATAGCCCTGCCATGCAGTACCGGGGAGTGGGGAAATTATAATAATTGACGGTATTTCAGGGAGTGTCGAGTAGTAAATTGATATTGATATAGATTGTGTGTCCTCAACGCAAATAATTCGAACTCCGCTAGTAACGATATCAAATAATTACAACAATGATGATAATAAAAATAGTAATAATAATGGTAATAATAATAATAGTAATAATAATAGTAATAATAACAATAATACAGTAAATCCTCGTTAGCATGAACTCGCTTAATACGAATTTCGCCGAACATGAGCAATACTTTGGTCCCGGCAAGGGATTACGATAATATGAACATTTATAATATTCGGATAACACGAACTCCGATAATTGCGGTCCCTTGGAATTCGTGTTAATGAGGATTTACTGTAATAATACTAATACAATATTAGTAGCAATAATAATATTTATAATAATAATAATAATAATAATAATAATAATAATGTATTATGACAAATGAGTGTACGCTCGGTAAGTATTAACAAAAAAAAACAGGATCAGTGCAAAGATAAAAACAAACAAGTGGCCGAATGGGCGCGGCAAAGAGATGTGTTACACTGTTCATCTACGGAGGCTTCTCGGCTCCACGGCTGCGCCGAGCGGCGCTGACGTGCCCGCACACGCCGGAGTAGAGCGGCGCGGCGGCCGGCGCCCATTGAGGAACGTCGGCGGTCAGCCTTCATTCCTCCGAGCGCCCTCTGCCGCGCGGCGGCGGCGGTGGCAGCGGCAGCATGCTCAATGAACGCGCGACACTGCCTTCAGTTGCGTCATAATGACAACTGGAAATGCTGCTTCGGCGGAAGGAAAACCACCGGCGTAGGCGTTTTTTCCGCCGTGCGTCATTGTTCATGTGGTAGTTTTTTACTTTCTCGCTACGGAGTAGAGAGAAAGTTATGTAATGTGGCGCGGAAAAAAGGCGAATTTTCGATAGAAAAACTCTTATAACAGGGCCCTGGTAAGGAAAGAGTGGATAAATCCTGTTGATAATTTTAAAAAAATCATTCATCACGTGCTGTAGCTAGAATCCATGTTTTGTGGGTCCTTCATACCGAAAAATCGAATCGACCGGGAGCGGTAGCTCAGTCAATCAACTGATGACACTAGCTTTCCAGCTAGATCGAATTCAGTTGCTGTCTGGAGGAGAATTCTAGCGGCCGGCTGCTCTAATCGGTAGTTCTCCGTGGTTTCTCCGATCAACACCAAGCAAATGCCGGAGCAGTACCCTATCAAACGGGCCACGGACCGCGCGCGATTTGTCCTTCCTCTTCCTTATCCTATCCTCTCCCCTTACACACTTACACTAACATGCACTACACTACCACATATTCCGGGAGATCGGTCGGGACCTTAGAGCTTGTCCCGGCTGGGGCGGTGCCCTGCTGGTGGGAGAGTCCTGGTTAGGTGGAAACCCCACTAGCCGACGGTAGGTTGGCGCCGGATTTCGCCATCCACCGGGGGAAGATGACCGCCATCTCCCGAGAAAAAACATGCACCACACTGACGGGACTAATGACCAAAGCAGTTGACGCGCCCGGAAACACGAAAAAATCAATCAACAATCAATCGAATGATGGCAAAACGTTTCCGTCTGTCCCCCGTCTCTGAACAACGCTAGCGACTACGAAACGATTTTTTTAATCCAAAGGAGGACTTTTCTTTTTCTTGAATTTTCGTCGGTCACATCACGAACGAAAATAAGTCTCGAATAAAGGAGGGTAGTGCTTGTACACGTCAAGACGCACCAATATCACGCAAAGCTGCCAGGAAAGCGAGCACCAGCGGCCGCGCCAGCGTCTGTTCGCGAAGCGCCTCCGTCAGCAAGCCCTTGGCGCAGACGGCCGGGAGGCGAGCCGCGCCGAAGCCTACCTCAACGGGCGGCGCGTTGCGGGGCACGGCGAAGAGCACGCGCCGCGCCGACAGGCACGTCCCGGCGGCGGCGCCGCCCCCGGCCGCGCGTGACACGAGCACGCCCGCGCCCGCGGCCCCGCACGCCAGCGCTCGCGACAGCACTCGCGGAGTGGCAGAACGTGCGAGGACACGCGGGAGACGTCACAAGAGAGAAGGGGGCAGCAGGAAAGTGAGAATGTGCAGAAACCTGTCAGACATCGTACGAGTGGAAACATGAGGGAGCATGCGAGGGAATTAGAAAGGCAGCATAAGAGTGAGAATGTGGAGAAACTTGTCAGACATCGTATGAGTGGAAACATGAGAGAGCAGGCGAGGGAATTAGAAAGGTAGCATAAGAGTGAGAATGTGGAGAAACTTGTCCGACATCGTATGAGTGGATACATGAGAGAGTAGGCGAGGGAATTAGAAAGGTAGCATAAGAGTGAGAATGTGGAGAAACTTGTCAGACATCGTACGAGTGGAAACATGAGGGAGCATGCGAGGGAATTAGAAAGGCAGCATAAGAGTGAGAATGTGGAGAAACTTGTCAGACATCGTATGAGTGGAAACATGAGAGAGCAGGCGAGGGAATTAGAAAGGTAGCATAAGAGTGAGAATGTGGAGAAACTTGTCCGACATCGTATGAGTGGATACATGAGAGAGTAGGCGAGGGAATTAGAAAGGCAGCATAAGAGTGAGAATGTGGAGAAACTTGTCAGACATCGTACGAGTGTAAACATGAGGGAGCATGCGAGGGTATGGCTAAAACAGCAGATAAATGAGAATGTGGAGAAACCTGTCAACCATCGTACGAGTGAAAATATAAGAGAGCATGCGAGTGCATTAGAGACGCAGCATGTGAGGGAGGAAACCACAAAAGAGGCAACAAAAGAAAGAAAACGTCATGTGAGTGAATTTAAGAGTAGTAAAATAGCATGTAATGCCGGAAAGTATGCAGTATAACTTGTAAGACAATCCATTATCGATGCAAAAGATTAGTGTTACGTCTAAAAATTTGCCATTTTGCAAGAGAAGGTTTTTCGAAATGAGACAGACGTTCGGAGTCAAGCGAGCCTTCCTCAGGGCAAGAATCTGTTATAAATAATTGCCCTGAAGAAGTCTTAATAAAAGCCTAACTTTGGGAATTTAAAGAATTGTTTTCTTTTCAAGACCTAAACTAAAGGTAATTCCTACTACTTAAGAATGGAGGCCAAGAAAGATAGCAATTGCACCTTTATATTGCAACGAAAAAGTGTTTTGTATTCATAAAAAGTCGATGTATCGTCCAGCCAGTCGTACCGGGAGCGGTAGGTCAGTGCATCAACTGATGTCACTGCAACGCCTCTGACAGGAAGGTCCTAGGTTCGAATCCTGACGGCGGCAGGATTTTCGACACTAGCTTTTCAGCTAGGTCGAATTCAGTCGCTGTCTGGAGGAGAATTCTAGCGGCCGGCTGCTCTGATCGGTAGTTTTCCGTGGTTTCTCCGATCAACACCAGGCGAATGCCGGAGCAGTACCCTACCAAACGGGCGATGGACCGCGCGCGATCTTTCCTTCCACTTCCTTGTCCTATCCTCTCCCCTTACACACACACTTGCGCTAACATGCACTACGCTACCACATATTCCGGGAGACCGATCGGGAGCTTAGAGCTTGTCCCGGCTGGGGCGGTGCCCCGCTGGTGGGAGAGTCCTGGTTAGGGGGAAACTCCAGTAACCAACGGTAGATCGGCGCCGGATCTCGCCATCCAGCGGGGGAAGATCACCACCATCTCCCGAGAAAAACATGCACCACACTAACGGGACCAATGACCAAAGCAGTTGACGCGCCCGGAAATACGAAAAAATCAATCAACAATCCAGCCAGTCGTCCAGCAGCGAGAGTCTTCGCCCGCCGTCATCATCGGCGGCGGCCGCTGCGTCGGGCGTGCCTGGGGAGGCGGCGGCGGCACAGCGCCTCCAAACGGCGACGCGCGTAACACGAGGCGCACTTCCCGTGCAACCCGAGCGCCGCCCCTCCACCTCGCCCCGCCCCCTCCCTGTGGGACGTGACCGCGCGCGCGGGCTCCGAAGCCCGAGCACCTGCGCCCGAGGCCGCGGCCGCCGTCAGACAAAGGCCACGCGGCCGCCGCCGCCGCCTACCCGTGCCACCCCCGACCACCCGACCACCGGCGGAATCGAACCCGACTCCCCGCCCCGCACGCCAGCGCGCGCGCGCGCGCCCTTCCGCGTGCCGCCCGCCGCTTTTATACCCCTTTTTATCTGCGACCCTCTCTCTGCAATGCGCTAAAGAAATACTACGGTTGTGGATCTTTCATAAGAAACCATCGACACATAACACCATTACTCTGTTGGGGAGGGAATTGCCCCGCCGATCTGAATCGGACAGATTCAAGTCGGAAACAACAGTAGTTCGCAGAATGTGGAATGTGGTAGATGAAGGCGCTGCAACCCGCAACACACGCTACGCTACAAGTCACCTCGCGATGAGTTTTGATGCACTTTGTACCCTTAAAACCAGATTTTCGTGAATTACGTGTATTTAGTAATCTATACAATGAGGTTTTCTTTCCTTCTAGTTCTATAAAGAAGCTATTTTCACCTTTGAAACGAGAATTTACGACGTTCGGGGTAATCGTCTAGTTTTAATTATTTGCCTATCGCATGTGAACTGTTAAGCGTGTCCGCAGAAAAACTTGACTTTTTGCCTTGACTTCGATGAGTATTGTAGTGAGGTAAAGCCTGCTCGAATGTATTTACAAGACACACCAATGGACCTGAATTTTTTTAAATTAAATATTTATTTTTAAAAAGCGCAATTTGAAGTATGATGGAGAGAAAGCTAAACATTTACTTGAAATTGTGGTTAACGATTGTAATGATTATCAATAGAGTATTATGAAAAATATTTGGTCTGTGTTTGAGTATCAATTATAAAAATTGTTGAAGATAGGTACAAATAGAGAAACGTTAGTATTTTCAATAACAATCAGGGCGGCAATATTTTTATAAAGATTTTGTTATATTTGCAAAAAACTCCCTTTCGTAAAAATATATTGAGGGGATCATTAGGTGGGGAAGTATAATGAAAGATTCGAGGTCCAGAGGTAGGGCCTATGTAAGGATTCGAAATCGTTTGGCGGATACTACACAAACTACCTGAAGAAAATAATTATTTCATGATCAATGGCTTCTTGTCATCAAACAGATTAGGTTGTGCTGAAAATTCACATCAACACTTAATCCTAAAAATTGCGCCCCGAAAGCCGTGTGGGGCTAATGAAGAAAAGTTTAGTTTTTACAAAAGAACAAAACACGAATTAAAGAGATATTGTTTTGTTTAGTTATCAGAAACACGTTCAAACGCATTATAACAATATTGGATTACAGCTGTAATACTAGCGGCATATGTTTCGTATTTGATATGACGAGACAGATCTGTTATTCCTGGTAATACGGTGTTAAGTTGAAAGTGAAATTTAATGCAATGCAATTTAATGCACAAATGCAAAGTACAAAGCACGAGTTTTCATGCAAAATATTATCAAATAAAGTCACGAAATTAGAATGCTAAAATGTTATTGTTCGCGAGGGCACAATCTCTGGAAGCAGCGCTGATGTAGGGCAGCGTCGGCCAGCGACAAATCGCATTCGCTGCGTCGATCGGGTGCTTGGGCCGGGCTGGCTATTGTGCGCTCTCCCAGACGTAGGCAGCGGGCGAGCCGAGTCGAGCTGAGCCCCGGGTCGCCTGCAGACGGCGTGGCGACGCCAACGGCGGTGGCGGCGGGGCGGTGGTGATCGAGCGGTGGGTGGTGGGCTGCGGGTGATGGGCGTAGTGGCGGTCGGGGCGGCGGGCGGGGCAGGGAGCAGGGTGGCGGGCGGGGCGGCGGGCGGGCGGGCGGGCGAGCAGGGTGGGCGGGCGAGCAGGGTGGGGCGGGCGAGCAGGCGGGCGGGCGGGCAAGCAGCAGGTGGGCGGGCGGGCAAGCAGGCGGACGGGCGGGCGAGCATGAGGGCGGGCAGGCGAGCAGGCGGGCGGGCGGGCGGGCGGGCGGGCAGGGCGGGCAGGCAGGGCAGGCGAGCGGGCGGCGGGCGGGCGGGCGGGCGGGCGGGCGGGCGGGCGGGCGGGCGGGAAGGCGGGCGGGCGGGCGGCGAGCAGGCGGGCGGGCGAGCAGGCGGGCGGGCGGAGGGCGCGGGCGGGCGGGCGGGCGGGCGAGCAGGCGGGCAGGCAGGCGAGCGGGCGGGCGGGCGGGCGGGCGGGCGGGCGGGCGGGCGGGCGGGCGGGAAGGCGGGTGGGCGGGCGGGAAGGCGGGCGGGCGGGCGGGCGAGCAGGCGGGCGGGCGAGCAGGCGGGCGGGCGGACGGGCGGGCGGGCGGGCGGGTGTGGGCGAGCAGGCGGGCAGGCGGCAGGCGAGCGGGCGGGCGGGCGGGCGGGCGGGCGGGCGGGCGGGCGGGCGGGCGGGCGGGCGGGCGGGCGGGCGGGCGGGCGGGCGGGCGGGCGGGAAGGCGGGCGGCGGGCGGGCGAGCAGGCGGGCGGGCGAGCAGGCGGGCGGGCGAGCAGGCGGGCGGGCGGACGGGCGGGCGGGCGGGCGGGCGGGCGAGCAGGCGGGCGAGGAGGCGGGCGAGGCGGGCGAGGAGGCGGGCGAGGAGGCGGGCGAGGAGGCGGGCGGGCGGGCGGGCGGGCGGGCGGGCGGGCGGGCGGGCGAGCCGGTGGGCGGGCGGGCGAGCAGCCGGCGGTTGGGCGGGCGGGCGGGTGGGTGGGTGGGTGATCGGGCGGGCGTTCGGGCGGTTGAGCGGGACGACGCGGGCGATGGCGCGGGCGAGGGCGGGGCCATTCGACTCGACGCACACGTGGCCCCGTTGCGCTCGCCCCCGCTGATAGGCGTTCGGCTGACCCACTTTCGCGACGCCCCGTACGAGGGGGCGCGGCGGGTAACGCGAACCCGGAAGGAAATCGGCGCGGACAAGCTGCAGGCCTCGTTAGCGCAGAGGATGTGACCGATCGCATGGTAGGGGATGCAGGAATTCCCTCGCGTGTAATTAATATTGTGCTCGTGATGGCGGGGGTGCACGTGGGCGCTGTATTTGGTATGTGGATTGACCACACGAATAGTTGAGATCAATTTTTGCAATGTGCTCGTCGCGAAGGATTGGCAAGGAAAGCAATCGACTTGAGAGGATACACTGGTGTTTGAAAGAACATTGTTCCTAAATATTTAAGTTATATTGCAACGAGAAATATAGTACAATTGGTTTGAATTCGATTCTGAAGGTACATGAGCAAAGAACATTTATATTTGTACATAGTAAATTCCCATTAGTATTCTTTTTAACGGAAATTACTCGCTAAATCATCAGAGATTCGCAAAGAGAGCTGATGTTTGGAAGGTCGTGAAGACAAACAGAAACATCAACAAATATTTTGTAATGGAAACATCGGTGTGAAACCTTTGATAATAGGTCATCTGTCGAAGATAAAATTTGTGCTGTGTGATGGCACAATGCATTTTGAAGTGTTCGTGCTGAAAGCGAACGTGTTGATTTGTAATTTGGAACGCCATATGCCACACTTTCCCGTGGCCTTCGTTGCAAGCCGAGTCAAAGCGATGAAGCCGCCATTTAGCATAAGATGTCTGCGTCCTTCCGCCCTCGCGAGGTGTCATGGCTCCCGCCCCTCGCAGCCGCCCCCAGACTCCGCTGACAGGCGAACAGCGCTCGCCCGCTGCCCACGGGCGCGGGGGCTAATTGCAGGGCGACTCCCGCAGGCAGCTGCGCGGTGCCCGCCCCCAGCTCCCGCCCCCGGCTCCCGCCCCAGGTTCCCGCCCCCGGCTCCCGCCCCCGGCTCCCGCCCCCGGCTCCCGCCCCCGGCTCCCGCCCCCGGCTCCCGCCCCCGGCTCCCGCTCCCGGCCCCCGCCTCCAGCGCCTATAATCAGCGTCTGTCCCACTTACGTCTCCCAACTTCCAGCCCCATCATCCACCCATAGCCCCCGCCCCACTCCAGCATGTGCTTCCAGTCCCCGTCGCCAGCCCTGTATCCGCGCTTGTCCTCATCTCCTGCAGCGCTGACTCATCCCTCCCGCTGCAATCTCCGCTCCTAGCTCGCCCGTCCGATTCCCGCCCACCACCCCAGCCCTCACTCTCGCTCCCATTACCGTTCCTGTTTTCGCCTCCGACCCCCAGCTTCCAACACCATTCCTCTGCCGCTAGCCCTTCACCGCCCCCCCGGCCCCGACCAGAGCTCCCGTTCCAACGGCCCAGTCCCAGCCCCCGGGTCCAGTCCCCGCCATCAACCCCGCTCCGGTCCTAACCACTGTTTCAAGAGTCCGCTCCCAATCTGATCGGGTTTTTGTCCAGTTTCCCTGATCCATTGTTATTATTATTATCCAATGTTGTTATTATTATTATTACTATTATTTTTTCATCTTTCAACTATTAATGTTTAATTTGTTGGAAAGGATTTCTGAAACTCAAGAAAGCGTGCGCAGATGATTTTCTCCCCCATACGTCACATACAGTTTTTTACTGTTTTTGACTAAATAAATAAACCCACGTCCTCGCTACCCTTCACCAGACCCCACCTCGCCATCCTCCTCCACTTGTCTTCGCCGCCAGAAGCGGAGTCTGTGTATCCCTAATACAAAGTGAAAAAGGACGAACTATGAAGTCGTAAATCTAAGAAATCTTCGTAATATTCAATCACTCGAATGTATTGTACATAGATACGGTGAAGGGGAACAAATAAAACTGTTGGAAAACATTTCGAAATAATTCCCAGAAACCCAATTCTATTTAATACAAAATAATCATAATATTTTCTATTTATGACTTATTTGATATTATAAAAATGATGCACGACATTATATAAAATTTATGAACGGATAATAACCAATATTTCTTTCCTATTTGTGCCTAAACCTTGTTTTATCCATCAATGGAATTCTTTCACATTGTTTAAAAAATAACAAACTTTTATTAGAATCGTCGGTAATTTGACTCATCGTATCTTTCGTAATTGACACATTGATTTCTTTACAGCTATATCAGAATTTGTGAAGTTCGTTTGCCAGCATCTTCTAAAGTAATTTTCACAGAATGCGGAAGAAAAAGTGTATCGAAAGTTACTTCATGAAAGTTGTCAAAACTTGTAAGAATAGCCACGGGAAACGAGAAAACCTCGTAAAGTTACCGGCCTTATGAGTTATTTCTTAAACTCTCCCAGCACAATTAAACTTGTGCCTAAGCTCTTCCCACACATCGGCTTCACACTTGCATCTCCCCAAATGCAAAGAGTGAGTTATCTGCGCGCCAACTCTAACCGTTTACCTCGTCTCTGCCATAAATCTGTTTGTGTGGTTAAGAAGATACTTGTAAATTAAGGAGAGAATAAATGAACGGCAGTTTACGTTGTAAATAACATACCCCATTCAAATTAGCGTAGGTAACAACGCCTTCAAGACGTATTGTGATTCGAAATGAGCCAATAATATTATGCGAATACAGGGAAAATGTGACAGGAAGAAAACTACATTGAGTTCCTGAAAGAAGTAACGTAAATCCTAAGCAACTATCTCCTTTTCTTCAGCTTATACCCGAGCTTTCTAAGCTGTGAGGAGAATTCTTAAAGAACCAAAAAGATCCGAATCTACAAACATTTTATTTCTAATCTAAAACATCTCATTTTTATTGTTTGACACAACAGTGTCTCTTAAAAAAAGTAAATATGCAACATTGATTTCCGTAAATTGGGTAGGTAAATAATAAAAATATAAAACGCAAGGTGAATGTGATGATAATTTTCGTTTTACCTGAGCAGAAATTAATTTCTAGTAATTGATCTAATAGAAAGTGAGTATGATCATTCTACTCCAATCTGAATAATCAGAAAATTATTGCCACATTTAAAAATTATTATATCATAAATCTTGAGAAGTATTTCTTTTGACAACCAACAGAACAGAAAAAAACGTTGTGTTTTCCAAATACAACCACGGATATTTGAAATGCACTTGAACATACCTAAAGAAACTGCAGCAGAATAAGCCTGAAATCCATGAAACAATCTCCAGCCAAAAATTGTCAAAAAAATTACATACGGCATTTAGTCAGTTACCTGTGAATACTCTGCTACAAATCGACCCCTTAGATTATCGTTGACCCTCTTAGAATTGAACCGACGAAATTAAAAGTCCCCGCTGGGAATACCTACCGCGAACAGCGACGCAACGCCCGCGCCCCGCCCGCGCCCCGCCCGCGCCCCGCCCGCCCGGAGGTGCCGCCCGCCAGGCGCTCATCGCTGTCGGTGCTCATCGGCCACGGCGCCTGCGAGGGCGGGCGGGGTCAGGCGGGGACGTTCGGGACGAGCGAGGGCGGACGGGGACGGGTGGAGAGGAGCAAGGATAGGCGGGGACGAGCAGGGACGGGTGGGGACGAGCAGGGACGGGTAGGGACGGGTGGGGACGAGCAGGGATGGGCGAGGGCGGGCAAGAGCGGGGGGGAGGGCGGATAGGGGACAGCGGATAGGGGCGGGCGGAGGGCGGGCAGGGGCGGGCGAAGAGCGGACAGGGGCGGGAGGAGGGCGGGTAGGGGCGGGCAGGGGCGGGCAGGGGCGAGCGGGGGCGGGCAGGGGCGGACGGAGGGCGGGTGGAGAGTGGACAGGGGCGGGCAGGGGCGGAAGGAGAGTGGACAGGGGCGGGAGGAGGGCGGGCGGAGGGTGGGCAGCAGCGGGCGGGGGCGGGCGGTGTGCAGGGGAGGGGCGGCGCCGCCGAGTACCATCCATCACAGCGGGCGCGGCGGCGGCACCCGTGTACCCGCGCGCGGCCTCGATCAATCACTGGCGGAGCCGGTGGTCGCGTCCCGATGAAGACCTCACAGCGCCCGCTCGTTAGCGGCCCCGCCCCCGCGACGCCCTCGGCGCCAGCCCCGACGCCGCCGCTCCGACGCTTTCGCACGGGGCTCCAACCCAAGTCCTCTCTAGAGCAGTGCAACGCTCGTTGCACGCTCCACCACAGGCGTACGAAGTGGTGTGGGATGTGATGATTTCAACATTGGAAGTGTGTGAGATGGTCTCGAATTATACATTTTATTGAAGCAAACCCTGCAGAAAACAATCTGTTCTCAAGTCTATACCTAGACGCCACACGAAGACAGAATACGCTTTCTGCTTGAATAAACGTTATATCACGTCACATTTTTAATACATTGTATTCCTTGGAAGGACTCACATGCAGCACATCCAGTCGTACGACTCGGTGTTCGGTGATGAACATGCGAAGTATTCCCTCGTAGAATGTGAATATGATTGATTCAATGAAACCAAACAGGGATCAAAAAGAACCTTCGATTGGAAGTTAATAATCTTAAAGCCAAACCTAGAGTGTTAGTCATTTTAAATCTCTATGAACTGCATAACAATTTGTCAATAAGACCTCTTCTGGAAGTCATAACTTAGAAAATAACTTTTAAAAAAAGTTATTGAAGGTTTCCCACAAATCGTTGAACTAACCGTCTGAAAATTAAGTGTCCAATATACATGTCACAAAAAAACTCTTCTTAAAAAAACATAAATCTACAAGAAAGTAATTTTTTCCGATTCACTAGAATCAGCATTCTTTTATAAGGCTGTCACTAACTCCGCCTGCAGCTGTTGTTAACGCTACTGGAGATGTTGGGGCTACCGTGCCCGCTCTAGCTTCTAATTTACGCACTCGCTGTGGAACAATAAATACACAGCTTCCAAATGTTATGTAAGAAGTGGCATGTTTTAAAGGCGTGAGGTCAGCTCCCTTTCCTTTCATTCGGTGAAATCCCAAGAACAAGTCTACCAACACACCTGGCGCGCGCTCCCGCTCTGGAGCCACAGGTCAGAGGTCTCCGGGCGACCACGCAGCTTCGCTCAACGGCTGCTCCGCCGCCCCCGCCCACACCTCCTGGCCACCTTGAAGCCTTCGCCGCCACTTCCGCCTCCGCCCCCGCCTCCGCCCCCGCCTCCGCCCCCGCCTCCGCCCCCGCCTCCGCCCCCGCCTCCGTCTCATCCCTCTCCTCTTCCTCCGCCTCCGCCTCCGCTTCCTCCTGCGCCTTCGCCACCGCCTCCGCCTCCGCCACCGCCTCCGCCACCGCCTCCGCCACCGCCTCCGCCTCCGCCACCGCCTCCGCCACCGCCTCCGCCACCGCCTCCGCCACCGCCTCCGCCTCCGCCTCCGCCTCCGCCACCGCCTCCGCCATCGCCACCGCCTCCGCCTCCGCCTCCGCCACCGCCACCGTCTCCACCATCACCTCTGCCAATGCCGCCATGGCCCCGCCTTCTCGGCCAACTTGACACCTTCTCCTTCACTTCCTTCGCCACTCGCCACCTCGCAAGGGCTGTAGTAAGGCCCTACACTTATTATATAAGAATATTTGGCATTTCGTCTCATAACCAATCTTTCAATCTTTGTGTGATAATCACTACAATACCTGACTCCCGTTAGAATTATTGTAGTTGAGTGTGGTCACTAGCTTATCTGTACACGTACTTCAGGGACTTTTTGTTCCGATTATCGTATGCGCTATAATAAAAATTTTAAAATTGAAAATTGGTTTTAACTCGTCCGAAAACGTGTTACGTTGTCCCGAGGTCAAAGTATTCTATTATCTATCTCATCGCCCCCTCTTCCCATTGCACCATACCATGTTTCGTTATAACATCGCCACATCACTTCAACGATTCACCGCCTCATGGATAAGTAACTTCGCCTTTCCACCATCTCATCTCTCTATCTCTGTATCGTTTCACCACATCGCCTCAAAATCTAGCCCCTCACTATCACCTCATTGCTCCGTCAGCTTTTGGCCGCATTACTCAATCGTTCTATCGCCTCAACACCTCATCGCTCTGGCACATTCCATCACCTCATCGCCCCTCCACCTCAGCACCCCATCACATCTTCGCCCTATCATCGTCCCATCACGTCATCGCCTCATCAACTCATCCCCCATAAAATCATCCCTCATCAACTCACCCACCATAAAATGATTGCCTCGTAAACTCATCACATCATTCTCATCGCCTCATAAACCCGTCTACCCAACAACTCAACGGCCCATCAACTCACCAACCCATTCACTCATTTTGTTGCCGCATCGCGTCATCACCCCAAAGCCCTGGCGTCTCGGCTCCTCACCATCGCCCGCTCACCTCATCGCCCCGCCCGCCTCATCCTGCGTGGGGCGTCGCGTCGCGTCTCGTCGCCGTGGCCCACGCCCGCCCCGCCCCGCGGCCCCGCGCGCGCCCGCGTATAAATAAGCATTAGGCGCGCAAGACGAAGGGCCCCGGCCGCTGCCTTTGACATCTTATTAAAAAATGAAAATGAAGAGGCGCGCGGGCGAGGCTGCACGCGCGACGCCGCCCCACCCCCGCCCCTGTCCCCGCCACGCACACTGGGCCCCCAAAAGACGCTTCAGGCCGGAGGTACGAGTTCCTCAAGGCACGAAAGAAAATTTTGGCAACTAATAAAAAGAATACTAATTCGATAAAAAAGATTTTCGAAAGAGATACAGTATATATACTGTGTGTGTGTGTGTGTGTGTGTGTGTGTGTGTGTGAGAGAGAGAGAGAGAGAGAGAGAGAGAGGGGGGGGTGTTGGAGTTGTATTGATTATGTATACATATAACTTGAAAATGGACGAATAATTATGGTGGATTGGTACATATGATAGTGGTACGAATGACGACAGAACAATGGAGGAATGAAAAGGAGGCGAAATGAGCGAACCCTTAGCAAACCTGCCATGAATCGCCTTCGCTCGCCACAATTTCCACACGAAATTATTTCTTTATTCCGTGCGAATCACATACGGCTAATTACAATATCCTCAATCACAATAACTCTCCATTACATATATTTTAATCCTGAATGTACACTGGCTCTCAAATTAAGTTACGTAAATGAATTAACGAAATGGAGAAATGGAATATAGTAGAGAAAGCGGGAGTACCTTAAGGACACCTGTTGTGACCCTCTTTGTCCACCACAGACTCCTCGTGTTTGAACCCGGATTTGAACCCCTGGCCCCAGAGGAGGACTTCGTTTGGACCCACTGTGCCCATCGACTTCCGCTCGCCTCGCGTGCTGTCCGTCGCCGCCGCCGCGCTCGAATCCTCTTCTCCAGCGCCGCCCAGCGATTAAGGCGCTTATCCAAACAGCCGCCCGCCCAGTGCCCATGTGCTCGGGCCCATCCCCTCCCCCCTCCCCCCTCCCCCCTCCCGAGGGCTGTCGAAGGCCGAGGATGAGAAAACCGAATACGAACTACGGTCCTATGAATCATTGGGCGGAGGAAATCCTTCTTAGAATGAAGTCTGGAACGAAGTTTCAGAATCGTGATTGTCATCAAGCAATTTAATCAACAAATTATATTAAAGTCACGTTTCCTTCGTCACCTTCTTAAAATCCTCCTTTTTACACAAAGTTGCCTTTGGCAACAGCGCTTTGTCAACTTGCTACCACAGTAGCAGTTAACCAATATCACGTTTAAATAATAGTTTATTTGTGGTCCATCAAATTTCTCTGTAAGTACATTCTAGAAGCTATGAACACCTAATGACCCTTAATAACAAGTTGCAATGCATTACGTTACTTTTTTTGTCGATTTATTTTTTCCATCCGTTATTAAATTTTCGATTACTCGGAAATGGAATAAATCTTGAACGGTTAGACAAAACGTACTTTTAAAGTTTTTAGAAAATATTTTTGAACACGTGCTTTCCGCTACAAGATAACTGTTCTATAGTAGATTCGAAACAAAACCATATTAGATAATGAAAAAATTATATTAGTTCATGAGACTTAATGACAGAGTATTAATTTTGCTAATTTTATATATGCTTATTGATGAATACATAGATGTGTTTCATCATCTTGTGATGAGCAAATTCTTTGTAAAAAATTATGAACTCGAATGTTTGCTTTACGAGTTACCTTTGATCACATTTAAAATTAGTTACCACAGAATTCCTTATATCATGAAAAAGAGACTTCTTTTTAGTAATACACGCTAGAGTATTGATTATATTCTTCATATTGCCCGTTTAACACTCATAATATAAAAATTATGAGTTAATCATCTTAAAATTGCGTTCCACAATCTTTTTAAGTGCAAGAAATTTCACTTATTTCGAAACAATTAATGTTTCAAAGAGGTAAGTGTTCAACATGTGTCATTCAGATTCATTATCATCATGGCCCATTGTTTAAGCCTCCATTCGTTGCTTACTTTACTCAGTACGTGATTATCTAAAAACGTGTTAGTTTAACTGAGCTGCTTCAGTATCAGGTGGCAACATCTCGAGGTGGCTAATTTGTTAGCTATAATGCCAACACCATTATTGTTATTGTAAATTCCACAACGGCTGACGGCTCGCTTCGCTACCCATTTAAGTAACAAAGCATGAGTTCAACGTGTCCATTACGTTGGTTATTGTGGTCGTTTTGCAGGCTGAGCTAGGCGTGTGTGACGTAAGGTACAAGGCGAGTCGGGTCCTCTCCTTGGCAGATCAGAGGGGAGACGTGAACGAACAAAAGCGACGCTGCAGACGCTACATGAAAGATTATGCTCTCCAAGAACACTGGACGTGTAAGAGGGAAGGTCAATATTTACAAAGAAAATCTGTCCATACTAAACGTCGCTTTCTAGAGACTGTTTAGTAGAAAATTGTTGAATGAAAAATAAAAACACGTTATTTTTCATAAACAATGTAGACAGTGGTTGAATATAAAGCACCATGATGCTATTGCATTTGTTTCTTCCGTTGTTTCCCATTCATGGACCTGAAAGTTATAATTTAAACACCCTAAATTAATATTAGAGGAAAAAAATACTATCTCTGGTTTATGTTTTTATTAATCATATCACTTGTCCGAAATTGTATGTACATTTAAACTGCGTGAATGTTAAAATTAAACATGATGAAAACATTAAGAAACGCTTAACGCAAGTGCTATAAAATGTATTAACCAATATTCGACGAGCGTTAAAAAAATCGTTGTGTTTATTTTTGACAAAATTCAGAGAGAATGCCTAACCACGTCTGTGCCAAGTGATGTGGAGCAGATTTTGTGAAACATTTATCAACCATTAGCGACTTGGTATTCATCCTTTATTAGACTTACTGGTGTGCAATTTGAAGTGGCTTACGCCTCCTACATAATTCTCAAGAAAACCCTTAGATAATCAAACTCGAATACGCCCTCCACTACCACTGGAACTAAAAATATCCCATCTTAAATTCAAATTGATCATTTCAAGGCATACAACTTCACTCACTGGAACGCAGTGGCTAAACCATTGGAATCTGCTACTGCAATCTACAGCAAGCAATTGCAATCCGACAACTTACAATTAAATTTAGTGTGTTGTATTGTCGCCATTACTCAAAAAATGTTCATTTTCCACCAAATGCGTTTAAATACTAACATTTACCTTTCCTTTTTTTGGAAAGTATTTGAAATTATCGCATGTCCACATTTCGATTCATTCATTTCAGATTTGTCATTCATTCATCACCATATCAAAAGATGTTTCCCCAAACATCACAAACAAAACGACAATTTTTGAGTTCTCGACGACACTGCATTGAATGGACGACCCAGTACAATCGCAATCCCGAAACCACACACCTGAAATGCAGGCTGCCGCAGGAAGTGGCGAGCCCGCGCGAGTGAAAGGACGATCGGAGAGCGCGGGTGAGCGGCGAGCCGTCGCTTGTAAATGAGGGGGCGGCGGTCGCGACGCGCCCAGCCCGCGCCGGCCACGAATAATGCTGGCCCGCTCACCCACGCCCGCCTCGCCACAGCCGCCGCCCGCTGTCACCCGCGTTATTAATGGTGCGGCGCCGGCAGCCCTGCTCCCTCTGTCGCGACGGCCCGCGTGATTAATTCTCCTCGGCGTCTTATTATTGGATTTGTGGGGAAAACACCGCGCGATGCATGCGGCGCGGGCAGGGATGATGATCACGCTGAGGGTATGGCTCCTTTGTGGAAAAGCGCGGTTACGAACTTTAGTCCTTGGGAGCCCGTGTATTTGCTTACAATAGAAAAATAATGTTCATCATAAATTCGATCTACAAGATTAATATTTTCTATAATAGTGTAGTTAAATGATTTAATGTGTCACGAGGTAAGAAATGTGTCATTGATTTCGTTTTGCCAAGTCTTTAACACTTCATAGTCTTCTTCCATGATCTGGTTCAATAGCGTCTTTTTCCAGATATATTTTCAAGAGGTGTTTAAACTTGTGATTACCACGTAGCGGAAGTAGAATGTAACGAACAATAAAGGCTTCTATGGAAGTGAATTTAATAGCTAAAGGTAGTGGTTTTGATATTGATGATATGAAACTGAGATTCTGAAGGACTAGCCAATTTTCAGGTATTGATAGGCAAGTTTCCTCATCTTTACAGAGCAAGTGGGGATAATGTGTCCTTTTCTAAAGGAAGAAACTAAAACTTGCCAGAAATCTTTCAATGAAATATCGAACCAAAATGTTCCTGAAAGCGACGCTGGATTTTCAAAGTATTGAAAAGCAACTACGTATGTACTCCGTACTAACTGAAGCCTATTTGCCGAGTAAATGTGTCATATTTAAAGAAAATTAATATCAGCGAGAAGAGAACTACTGAATATACACATTAGGTAAATTATAAGTGGGAGGAATAACAAAGAGTTACTTTCAAAACTCCCTTAAGAAGAGCAAAAGAATTGCAAAGAATTTTGATTGAAAGAAAGCTCATATACTTGAGAGAACAAAGAGTGTGTCACTTGAACACAGATTGGAGAAGAGGACTCTACAACCTCCCAGAAACGGCCACAAAAGTAATACAAAGCGCAATAATGAAGGAAAAATTGCAAATAATAAAGAATTCACGTGGCAAACAGGATAGCTGTGTGTTCCAAAGCGATTGACACGAAAGGAGTTTACCTCTCGAAAAATTAATACCTAATGCCAATACGAGTCAGAACATTAACGTGAAAACGCACGCAAGTAGCGAATAGAAATAACAAACAAAGTAACCTCAAGTAATGTAACATAAGCCCTACGACGCCAAGTAATGCAATGTTACGTAAAGTGGCGTAAAGAACCGTAACCTAAAGTAACGAAACCTAATGTAACTTAACGGCCTCAGAATACCGTAGAGGGCAACGGCCTCTCCAAATGCAAATGCGAGGTAGCTCAAATGGCGCATGGCTAAGCTGCAGATAAACTCCGAGTTTTCGAAGGCAGCGCCTAATCGCCCGCGCACGTGGGCGACCGGTGGGTGGGGGCGCAGTGGGTGGCAATGACAAGTGACTGCGCGCGCGCGCAGTGACGAGCCTAATGTCCTGCTGCGCCGCCGAACCAGAGCAGAAGGTACGCGCTTTATGTTTATTTAGAAAGGAATTCCTCTCTATTAAAAGCTAGTTTCAGGATAAGGATTGTCGCGGTGTAAAAACCTACCAAGTTAGTTCTCCTTAAAGACAGCTCTCCTGAATGATTACAGTGTTCTGAATATGTGTCTATTGCGATACCAGATGTGGAAATGCTACGTGACATTGCGTGGAAGATTTTTGTTTCTTTCTGATGGAGCTGTTGTTGTCAGAACATTCATGGCTACTCTCACAAAAAGCATGTTTTACGTAACCGTTGATTTCTTGAAACATAGTAACGATATATTGACACATTTTCATATCAACAGGATGTGCAGCATCTTTGTAC
Organism: Teleogryllus occipitalis; assembly: GCA_011170035.1. NCBI lineage: Eukaryota > Metazoa > Arthropoda > Insecta > Orthoptera > Gryllidae > Teleogryllus > Teleogryllus occipitalis. The sequence goes on from BLKR01009159.1 coordinate 72,161, forward strand.
ACCGTTCCGCACGTTTAGCATGTAAAATTTTACTTCCGGTTTGCGATTGGCAAAAAATGTATTAATCACATAATGTTAACATTTTTATTCCGAAAGGGACACTATCTCTTTGCTCTTTTAGCCATGCTTTTAGCAAGGAGTGGGGAGTAGGAACTATGTGACAAAAGCGCCTCAGAGACATATCAAAAGTATAATAGGAAGGCGGAAAGAGTCTAAAAATAGTCGAAATGTATCTGAAATGACGATTGACGCGTAGGGAAAGGCGAACCCGTTCAAGAAGATACAGCTCCCGAATGTGAGTCGCAATACAGAGAGAGAAGGTCCCTAGAAGGAAGGCGTCAGGTCTCTAATAGTTACTTTTTTTCCTAGTCCAGCCCAGTTGCTGTCCGCAAAGTCTCCTCTTTGCCGAATGCCGCTTATAAGGGAAGGGTTACGAAAGGACGTGCTCCCAGTCCGGATCTGGGGAGATATGAGATAAAAATAATGATGATGGTGAATACGAAGGATAGGAAATTGTGCATAGGGTGCTACTCCAGCATTTGTGTGTAAATGATCAGAAAAAACTCTGGTCAATCGGTTTACGAATTCGTTTCAAGCAGGCGCCTCAAACTCACCGATGCTCAACACATCAAACAAATTTCTGGTACTTTACCGACATCAAGTCGGCGACGTCTCAATCACCAATCACTAGCCTACCGCAAGGCGCTGCTTTTACGGTCGCCGCTTCCGGAGTTGGCAGGTCACCAGCAGATCAGCTGCAGTTGAACGAAGCTTCGTCATCACCTGAAGCCATGCACATTGGCGCCGCACATTGGGCAATATTCCGAAAAGCTGGCCAAAATATGAAAACGTTATCCAAATCTAATGAAACTTTGAATGCAAAGGTTTTTGGGCACGCAGATGACGATTTCAATGTCAAAATTACGAAAAAATGGCGAATGGAATATGGAGGGTTAAAAATTTAAAAACTTCTAAAAATGTATCAATTTTCATACAAATTTGTAAACAGGGTTTTATGAAAACTGATTCCGATGTAAACATTGCAAAAAAAAAACAAAATGGTGGATCCAACATGTCGGATTAAAAATTAAAAAACTTCTAAAATTGTCTCAAGCATTACAATCGTTAAGCTGCACGAAATGCAGAATAGCAGCTTCTTTTTACATTTCAATAGCTAAATAGTATAGAATGAAGTGTATGCAAATTTCGTTGTGTAACTTAAAACTGTTTTCCACTTAAAAAAAAAAACATGGATAAAGTAACGTCTGATTTAAGATCTTTGTGTCCTGTAACAGCTGCTCACTCGACGACCACGTTTTCAATGATGCAGAGCGTCACTGTGAAGCCTCGGACCTTTCCTAACCGTGGAGTTAGACACTCTGTGAACCAGTCTACCCAACCGCTTACTTAAAATTCCTTAAATAAAAACTTTTTTCCCAACTTTCGGCCAGGTTTGCGGAATCTTGCCCCAAAGCGCGCCACCCGCAGTCTCCCGCGCGCGTAGGGGCAAATGAATGGGCGGAGGGGGCGGGGATGGCGGCGCAGCGGGGGGCGGGGGGGGGACGAACGTCTGCGCACGCGCAGATCGCCGCCACATCGCTGGGCCGCGCCGTAGTGGGTGTAGGTTTTACGTTTCGTATTTTTGCATAATGGCCGCGCGAAATTACACGTCGCCCCACAGGATGTGTCTGAAAGCGCGCGGCGGAGCTGTCAGACACGAGGCCAGACGCCCACGTCGCCCGTTGACGAGTTTTAGTTCGAGCAGCTTGAGTAATATTGTTTGTGGCAACGGCCAGAATTAATATAACAAGGCTGCAACCACATCAATAATTCTGTTACAATAAAATACGATTTTTTCTAAGTTACTGTTTCACTAAAACACAATATTAGTTTCATTCATTACTAAACATTGAAATTTGTAACTACTGTATTCCATTTAGTTTAAAATCTAAACTGGAAAAAAATGACCAGCTAATACCAACTAAAATGTATTCTCTTTGGTACGGAAAAAGGGTTTGAATATTGATTGAACATCGTGAGATACATAGGGAACTCGTATTGTTATACATCTTTGTTTGAAAGTTTACTTTGTTTTCATTCAACTGTGAGTAATATTGCAATCAGATGTCATGAATATGTCAAGAGTGTTCAGAATGAGAAAGAGGCATCAAGACCATTAGAACGTAACCCATACAGCACCGGCATCCGAGTCTTTAGACAGGCTGTGCGCCTATCCACACGTGCGCGAGCCGGCGGGACGGTAATGGCAAGTGAAATTCCGCAATTCCGCGAAGTTGTAGGCGTGGCGCGCCGGGTGGCGGCCGATCCAGGCTGCGCGACCCGACAGCGACCCGGGCGGCGCGCCCTCGCCCGCCATCGCCCGCCCCCCTTCGTCCCCCGCGTCGCCCGCTTCGTCCCGCTTCGCCCTCGCTTCTACCATGCTTCTCCCCGTGATGCTCTCCGGCTCTTTCTTGCTTGTCTCAGCTTCTTCCCGCTTCTCCCCGCTTCTCCTCTTCGCCTCTCCTTCTCTTCGCTAGTCCCTTCTTCTCCTCTGCTTCTCCTCCGCTTCTCTCTATTTCTCCTCCGCTTCTCCTTTTCTCTCCGCTTCTCCCTTCTTCTCCTCCGCTTCTCCCCTTCTCTTCGCTTCTTCCTGATTTTTCTCGCTTCTCCCCGCTTCTCTTCCTCTTCGCCTCTACTTCTCCCCTTCTCTCCGCTAGTTCATACTTCTCCTCTCCTTATCCTACGCTTCTCCCCTTCTCTCCGCTAGTTCATACTTCTCCTCTCCTTCTCCTACGCTTCTCCCCTTCTCACCGCTTCTCGCTGCTTCTCCCCTTCTCTCCGCTTCTCCCCCGCTTCTCCCCTTCTCTCCCCCGCTTCTCCCCTTCTCTCCCCCGCTTCTCCCCTTCTCCCCGCTTCTCCCTTTCTCCCCGCTTCTCCCCTTCTCTCCGCTTCTCCCCTTCTCTCCGCTTCTCCCCTTCTCTCCGCTTCTCCCCTTCTCTCCGCTTCTCCCCTTCTCTCCGCTTCTCCCCTTCTCCCCGCTTCTCCCCTTCTCTCCGCTTCTCCCCTTCTCTCCGCTCCTCCCCTCCTCACGGCTTTTCCCTGCTTCTCCCTGCTTATCCTCCGCGTCTTCCCTTCTTCTCTTCGCTTCTCTCCGCTTCGCCTCCTCCCTGGGCCACGCCCCGCCCCGCGTCATCCCGCAGGCGGCCGTCCCCATCAGCGGCGCCTTTCTCTGCGCCCATTATCTCAGCATCAGGCGCACACCAAATCGGTCGCAAGTCACCCCAGAGGTCAACAGCTCGCTCCTCCGCTCATACCGACCGCGCCGAGGCTAAATACGCAGGCGAAGCACACGGCACAAGCCCCGAATGCGTTAGGAGCCCTTAACAAGTTTTAAACAAAATATAATATTTGTTCACAAACATGCAAGCATATTTAGAATACGTAAGTTTTCTATTTGGTGACCTGTGGCGATTGTTCTTTATTATTATTATTATTATTATTATTATTATTATTATTATTATTATTATTATTATTATTATTATTATTGATTGCAAAACATCACCAATTATTTTACACATTTAAAATACGTGAAAAATATACATTTTTTCATCTATTTTGATTATCCAAAATAACTAGAAACTTTCAAATCATCTAAACCTATCTCAACATCAATTTTCCATATTGCAAAAGTTTTACTTTTGTTTCATATTTAATTTGACCGCACTGTTTAATGTTTTTCTGTGTCGGTTAGGGAGCCTTCAGATATGTCTCCATTACAACTGCAGCAGATATAATCGTCCATTACCGCTGCTCCAAACCACCTCAGCTCTCTCAGTTGTCACAAATTGTTCTTTCAATGGGCCCATTGCTCGTCGAACCGTTTGCCAGTTCATTCAACTGCGCAACTACCCACCACATTCCATCAACCATTCACATTTCTTTTACCAGAGCTCACCCGCCCGACCGCTCTGCACCTTTTCGCCCGTACGCCCAACAGCTACCTCACTCATTCATCTATTCACATACACGCCCATAGTCCAGGAATTTGCCCATTCACCCAACGGACGAATACAGGAGAGTTTGGGTCAATGAATGAGAGGTTATGCGCATTCTGTCGCCTAACCTCTCATTCACTCAACGAAACTCACACCTTTCCGTCCATCTACTCACTTGCCTTCCAAACCACCCATCCATTCACCTAACCTTTTCTTCCTACCCACACATAAATATTTCAATAATCAGAAGAAAATAAGAAATACGGGTTAGAGGAAATGAGACAAAGACTGAAACAAAGAGAAACAAAAGTACATGCACACGTCGTCATCTCCATTGGACGAACCTCGACCACCTTTCAGATGCGTGCTCCCCAGCGCCCTTGTGTTCGGGTAAGTGGAGGCGAATGGGCGTTTTTGCGAGAGCGCTTCTGCGCCGCTCGTCCTCCTCCAGCCCGGGAGCCGCGCCGCGTCGCACCGCGCCGCGCCTTCCCGTAGGCCGACTCTTCCGCATACTCGCCGCCCCCGCCGCGCGCCCATTGACGAACGCCCCGCGCGGGGCACCGCCGCCCACTGCGCCGCCCACTCCAGCGGCGGGTGGAGGCACGCACGAAGGGGGGAGAGACGATGGGACGGGAGGGGAGACTGAGGGACGGAACGGCGGACGGATGAAGAAATGGACGGGCGGGCGGACGAAGGGACGGGCAGTGGTCGGATGGGGGTGGGCAGACTGACTGGATGGAAGAACGGACGAGAGGATAGCCGTACGGACGGGCAGGGAACCAACGGAACGATAGGCTGAGAGATGAAGAGACGGTCGGAAGGATAGGTGGACGGACGGGTGGACGGGCAGACGGAGGGATGGATGGGCGTCTGGGCAGAGAGGCGGACCAGCACGCAGAGAGAAGGGACGATCGGAAGGACGGACAGACAGATGGATAGGAGGAAGGACGGTGAAGTGGGCGGGTGCGGAAACGGACGGGTGGGGAGAGAGACGAAGGTACGATCGTAAGGACGGACAGAGGGATGGGTGGGTGGGCTTGCGGACGCACAAACAAACGGACAGGAGGAAGGACGGTGAGGTGGGCGGGTGCGGAAACGGACGGGCGGGAAGAAAGACGAAGGTACGATCGGAAGGACGGAGGGATGGGTGGGTGGGTGAGTGGGTGGGCTTGCGGACGCACAAACAGACGGACAGAAGGAAGGACGGCGGAGTGGTTGGGTGGGGAAACGGACAGGCGGGCAGAGAGACGAAGGTACGATCGGAAGGACGGAGGGATGGGTGGGTGGGTGGGCTTGCGGACGCACAAACAGAAACACAGGAGGAAGGACGGCGGGGTGGTTGGGTGGGGAAACGGACGGGCGGGCAGAGAGACGAAGGGACGGTCGGGCCGAGGGATGGGTGGACGGGCGGGGCCACGGGCGGGCGCCCGCCGCGAAGCCCCCACGCAGCGCCGTCGCCCACGCCCGCGCGCCCGCTGCCGATGAGTTACGTAGTGGCCGACGCGCCGGGCGCCGCCGCCGCGCGACGCGACATGGAAATTACACGCGCCCGCGCCGCGGCGCGCGCGGCGCCCAGTGGGCGGGGCCTCAGCCGGCGCGGACGAACGGCTCTTCCTTGGAGCTTCGCAAACGGCAATGGCAGTACGCTATTCACCAACATGCAAAAAAGATAATCTCACATCAACGTGTAACTTTTTACACTACGTATAAAACATTAAATAAGTAGTAAACAATATTAATTTTATTTCGGCCATTATTTTTTTCTCTCGACCTGTCACGGCTCAAGAACATTTCTTGTTAACGACCCTGTCGGGTTCACGGAGTGCTCATTGATATCTGGACACGTAATGACATTAGTAGAATTACATTCAGTACTTTTTTAGTATATCGTCTTTGTCTTGTCCAGATTCAGAACCTTCTGAGAATGAAAGAGTCTACAGATTATCATTTACAGGCCTCACGGCTTACAATTTCACAGCACCTTCAACCATTCGTGTCCAAATCGAAGTTTCCTTATTCGTGTAGGCCGCTTCTGAAGCATTAAAACTCACCAAGAATTTTTAATAAGAGTATTTTTATGTCACTGGAAATCGTTTTTGTGACAACCGTCATTAATTTTAGATGCAATACGTATAGTAATAATAATAATAGTAATAATAATATAATAGTAATAATAATAATAATAATAATAAAATAATAATAATAATAATAATAATAATAATAATAATAATAATAATAATAATAATAATAATAATAATAATAATAGTAATGAGTTTGGGGTTTGGCGCACTGCGCGGGGCTCCTCTCCGCCGGAGCTTTCCTCCCGGCCGGGGCGCGTTGTCGGTAAAAATTTATAGATCCAGACCATCGATTAGGCGCCCACGCGGGGCATTAACAACTTGTTCGAAAGCGGCGCCGCGCCGCGCACGACGCCCACGCGTGGGGCGCCCCGTCGCCCGTCCCGGCCCCCCGGCCCCCCGGCCCCCCGGCCCCCCGGCCGCCGCGCAGCCCGGATTCCGTGCCATATGACCATTAGACACCTGTTTTCGTATTCAAAGGATTAAGACTCAAAATACACAGTCATGGCACAACATTATGAAAACAATATTTTAATATATTTTCTCTACGATTCGGCCAACCATAAATTCGTGGCTGTCTTTAGGAAGTAGTACAAACATCTTAAAATTAGAAGCATTAAAAATATTTACAAATTTGAACATTTAAGAAATTGTATCCTCCGTTGGGGGTCTACTTCACCCATCTGAGAAAAGTAGGTAATGATGTTATATGTGATAATGTTATATAAGAACACTGCAAAATATTGACGAACTTATGAAAGGAGCATGTCCTTTTTTATATTTCTAGAATATGGCAGCATTACATAATGTACCAAAGAACAGTCTGAAATATGACGGTTACACCACTACAAAGAGAAACAAAAAAAAGCAATATTTAAAACTAAGCGAGATTTTTTTATTATTTCCATTTCTTTATACTTTTATGAATGTTAATTAATTTTTATTTTTTTGAGTTAATAATTTATTTAACGTCAAAGACACAATAAAAGTTGTATGTAATACTTGGAGGGAGAGAAAACGCGAAGCAGGGAACTATCACAGCATTCGTTCATCTGCCTTTCTGGACACTCTCCTTGGCCATCCGCCTCACTGTTGCAGAAATGCGGGCGTTCTGTTGTTAGGCAGAAGCAGATGAAACAAAGAGTTGGATTCGTGATGCGAAAGAAATAAAGTTTAAATGAACTTATTAATAGAGTTTCCGGGTATTTTATTGGCGGAAGAGGTTAATTTGCACGTATTTCTTTTCTTTTGTCAAAAATATATTTCTGAAAACGGTCCTTCAGCTTACGTTAGCCTTTTAGTTAATTTACTACTATATAAGAAGTTTGATCGAAATGACTGAGATTTTATGTATGAGACTGTAATTTTAAATGAAAACTTCCTACTTCATGCACATATAAACTAATACACAAACTCGTAAATTGTCAGTAAGTAACTACGAAAAACTTTATGATTAAAAAAATATTATTTAGCATTCCGTTATTCATTATTGTTGTAGACTAACGTCTTAAATAGTCTAGTAAGATGAGATAGTTGGCAAACGTTTAGCCAATACAGCACAGAAAATGATAAACTGATGGGAGTTATAATCATGCTCGATTAGAACCAAAATTGCGTTTACAATATGAGTTTCTGTGCGATGTAAATCTTGATAATAATTATTTTAATAACGTAATGATGCACACAGAATAGTAATTACCGTTGGTATAATAGTTTTAAACTGAACATTTTTTGTCCGAAGCCATCACGATTTATTCTGCTTCTGAGAAAATTACACATTCTCCTTTTGGAAAATTACCATTCCTATAGGCAAACTCGTGTCGCATTGTTATCAATAATCTCTTCAGGGAGGGTAAAACAGCAAAATGCAACGTGCTTCCTCTTAGTATGAAAAATTATGGAAGGAAACACGATATCACCATATTCTTCTTGCAATGAATGCATTTCGTTTGAAGGTCTGTTATTTATTTAATCTGATAACTAATATTTTTCTTCTAATTTGTTTAAGTTTTGTGTCAGAACATGCAAAGTCGCTGGATATCGTCACTTCTATAATTATTGTAATCTACGGAAAAAACAACTTTTGAGTAGTTTCAGACATTTCTCACACTGTAAGTTCCTGTTGCTTTCTAAACATATATTGTAGGTTTTCGAATATTCCTTTACAATTTGTATCAAAGAATTTTTTTAGCCTTGTACTAGTAATTCTGCTTAGGATTTAGAGAATGTTAGGAATCCTTTTCATTTAGGCTTTTCTGTTTACTACCCACTTCGATGACCCTCTATAGTGTATCGGGTATTTCTATATGGTCTGGTTATGACTTTGGAATGGGTTGAAGATGGCGTCGCAAGCATGGTGCTTCAATCGGATGCTTTTCACCCACTATTTACTGTTAAAAAAAGCCAGTAAATACTGTAAATAATTTGGGAAAAAGGCTGAATGTTTTTCAGAGAGAAATTCTAAGATCCTTAGTTTGGAGTGTGAAATGAAGAACAGCGAATTATGCTGTGTCGACGCTTTCAACGAATTCAATTTTCCGCATTGGCAGACTGAAGAAGCAATCTGGTTCTGCTTCGTCAGTTTTCATCAAATGCGCGCCAGTTAAAGATGCATAATATTTTGATTTCATCCTTCTAGTTTTCACTTTAAAACCGCCTTTCCGTAGTTCTTTTAGATTTTATCGCAATGGCTCAAGTGAACCTCCTATTGTGTACGCGTGCCACATATTTCATAAGTTGCAACCTTTAAGAGTACTTCCTTCTTTGCAATAAAAATGATGAAATTCCTTTCCAATATATCTATTGTCTACAGTAAATTTCCTGACTAAATGTTTGCATGCAGTGACTCAATAGTACTTGATCTCGAAGTACAGACTCCATTTACCGCTGTAGAGATGCATTGTATTAATTTTTTGGTCGTAATGACCTTAATAATGGAAACATTGTATATCAAGTATGTTCTTTCATCGAATACAATAGCCTGAACGTTACTTCTACCATATTCAGCATTTTATCTTCAAAGACATTATTAAAAGCACAATAAAACAACTTTACCCATCAATTTTTATCTTTTTCCACTCAAACCTTTCCATTTTGAATTTGTCTTACATGACTAAGTAAAGATACATACGATAACTGAAACCAATTGGCATACGCGAAAACGGTAAAAACTTCTATGTTAATAACAACATGAAGTTGAAAACTTATCCGAGAGTGAAATAAGCGAAAGGAAAATACTGAATCATACGAAAGACAGATCAAAAATAGTCCAGATAATTGGAAAGAAGAGATTAATAAAAAATTGAAGATCGACGAAAGAGCTGGCAAAAATCAGTAATAGGAAATACATTAGACCCAACACAAAACTTTTTGGAGAGAATTGGAGTAAAACAATTATAGCATGTAGACGGAACACGAGATAACGGCATGAATGAACTCGGATTACTGGATCAGTTATTGATGAAAGTTGAATTGACGGCACGTGGGAGTTGGCAAAGAGATCGGAAAGAAGTCATTGAAAGATATGGGACGAAAACAGAACAAATAAGTTAACCTAGGTACTAAACGATAAAAAACAACAAAATTAAAATTTCGAAATTGTGAATATAAGCTTGTGAGTCGTAACTATACAACAGTAGAAATTCTATATCCAGCAGAAAGGAAAGCAAACGAAATCTTGGGATGTGATCTGAAGGGTAGTAATAACGACGGAGCATGGTGCAGTACAGGAACTGCAGCAAGGCGGGCGGAGACTGCACGGTTTTCGGCGGGTAGTGGGAAGCATGGTGGGCGATTGCAAGAGCTCCGCACTGCAAGGGGCGGTTGGTGAGGAACCCAGGAGATTGAGGCGAGCGATTCACCAGCAAAGAGCGGCGAATAGCGGCGGACGGGCATTTCAATGGCGGAAGGCGGTAACGAACACTGCGCCTGGAAGGAGCAGTAGGCGGCGGTGAGAATTAATGATTTTGAGCGCATCCACTACTGAGATCACGAGTCCCACAACTGCTGTGAAAGTTATATCCTGGAAGGTGGCGGTGGTCGTTAATGCGTTAATGTTCGCGTGTTCGATCCCCGCCCCCATAAAATATTTTACACCACGTTTTTCTTTTCCTTAAGGTTGCATCATTTACTTATGGTTTAAAATGTGCTGGAAATTATGTTGTGGACCGACTCAACATTATTTTGCGTCAATTGCAAATGTCAAAGACCCGAACACCGTCACCAACACTGAAATTCGTAACGAGATTTCAATCGTGCCTTAAATGTATTTTGCACTGATCTACACATAAAGAGAGATTGGTATTCTGGCATAAAATACGTTCGAAATTAATCAGTCCTGCTTTGAGCGGCCGGGACGAGAATGAAATTTCTGTTGCGATTAAAAACGCGTTGTACTTAGAATAAACGACTTATTTGTACGAATCCAAGGCAAAGATTCTTCATATTCTCACTATCAACAATGAGACGGCAGTATTTCGTCTCTCCGTGAAATCCAGCGTAGATTTTAGAGCATGCAATCGGTATTCGTCCGAGGCGGGCGTGGGGCCTCGGCGGAGAGCGGGAGCGGGGAGCGGGGAGCGGGGAGCGGGGAGAGGGGAGAGGGGAGCGGGGAGCAGGGAGTGGGGAGAATGGAGAGGGGAGTGGGGAGCGGGGAGTGGGCGTGTGCCGCCACGCCTGCGGGCCCGACCTCATTACGCCCCTGGCCGCCAGATTTATCTGCGACTCCACACAAGCGGCCGTAATGCCATCCCCGCCCGTCACAATGGCGCCCATGGAGGAGGGGGAGGTGAAGAAAGAACATCTCCGAGGGAGGGCGAGAGGGCGGCCGTCATTTTAATACGCCCTCCAGCACAAAATAAAGCTCACGTGCAGGTGTGTGTGTGTAGGGCGACTCCCTTACGTCGAGGATAGTCGCCCCTTTTTCGTGCATACATAAGTAAGGTTTGCTGGGAGAGGATTTTTGAAGGGAGGGAAGGTGAAGACTGGTTGATGTTTTTCTTCTTAAGGAAAACCTTTTATATTCTGTGACTGTGATTTATATTGTTGAATATGAATGTAGTTTTGATCTGTACTAGAATTTATATCGAAAACCACTTAAGTATTTTGTCTCCTGGAATTTTTTAAAAAAATATTAAAGGTTTTCTTTTCTTTGATCCCAAGGAATGAACAGAACCTGAGAAAAGCTTCACAAAATACGGTCATATCCAATTTTCAGGTGATACATGTATTTTTGTGGCGAAAACGAAATATTATTTAGATTTCAGTCAGTGATATTTTGTATAATTAACTTACATATAATAAATAATAAATTACGCAACCAAAACATGTTATGTGCCAATTTCCATACATTGCTTGCGGGAAAATCTTTAGAATATTGTAATATAAACAACACACGCGTGAAAAGTGAAGCACGCAGTCTCTGCTCTATATTACAATGCAATAGTTCGGCGCAAATGTTGTTCACATGTACAGCAACATGTTACCACGAATAATTTATATAACCCCGAGGAAAAATTACTTCGTCATTGTTATGAGATCAACTTTCTTTTTTGTATGGTCGTTGGACAAAATGTACTCGTTTCTTATGATTATGAGATAAACGTATGAGAAAATGGAGTTTCTGGAAATCTCTTTTAGACACGACAGTGTTAGATTTTTAGCTTGTTTCCTGCAAGCATAGGAGATTAACTCCTGCATCAACTTGCGTAATGTTATAATGATGTCTGTGACGCAACTACATCGTCTGCTCGCGCACTTTCGTGTCGCAATTAGCCTATTAAACTCTGTCTACTTGCGAAGCGTTGACACTAAGGGCGCAACTGATTATGGCGCGCGTACGATAGGCGATAGGCGTTGATACAAAATTATTTAAAAGATTTTACCGAAGGAAATTTAATTAAATTGATTTATGAGCGAATGTAAAATATAAAAAGAAATATTAATACCTTTATAGATAATATTTGTACTTTTGTTTCGAAAATATTCCGTAGTTTTTTACGTATTTAACCAGACAATATGAATGCATAGTTTATTCAGATCGATGTGACCCACAACAAAGCATATTTTTTGTTAACGTCCACTGACAAACTGAAAACTAAAAATATATTGTAGAAACTTGACAGTTTACATAGGATATATATTTTCAATGTCTTAAAGCATATTTTTCAAATAAAAGGCTACCAACTAAAGGTACTAATTTAATTCAAATTAGGGACGTCAACGCAGTTTCAAATTCGACATACTGTGTCTTTTATCTGAAGCCGAATATATCGAAGAAGATGCAAACGCAACCAGTCCATCAGTTTTTAACCTTTTTCGAACACCCCTTATTGTGTGATTCAACCTTTTACGAACACACCGAACGTATTAATACGATATCGCGATCTTTGAATGACCTGTACTCTCCAATCTCGGTTTGTTGACTGCCTTCTCTTTTGCGTAGTCGTCCCCTCAAAGCTTGACGAGTCGCTCCCACTTTAGCGCACGAGCCAAAGTGGGAGCAACTCATTCGTGGAGGCCTCAGAGGGCGAGGGAGTTTCTCCACCTGGAGGAGTCGCTTGGCGGGGCGGGCAGGAGGGGCGGCCAGTGTTTGTACACATAAAGAGGTCGTGGAGGGTGTGGGGTGGGGTGCGGGGCGGGGCGGCGGGGCCTACGCTCGCCTTTTGTCTCGGCGCGGCGTCGCCCCGTGACTCATTCATTAGCGCCGCTCGTTGCGGCGCCGCGCCGCGCGGCCCGCGACTCCCGACGACGCCGACGCCGACGCCGACGCGGACGACGCCTCCCGGCCACGCCGCGTGGCGGACCACCCGCCTGCCCGCCCCGCTCTCCCCGCCTCGCCGCATCCCCCTTCCCGACCATGAGCAGCGCCTTCTCGACCGTTCCCGCCCACCCCCACGCTTCTCATCGTGTGTTCCCGCCCTCACCAACGTCCTTTCGTCCTTTCCTACTCCCTGCTTCTGTCTGTCCCTTCTTCGCCATCGCCAACGTCTTTTCGTCCATTCCTACTCCTCCCTGTTTCTCTCTATCCGTTCTCCGCCATCGTCAACATGATTTCGCCATTCCTGCTCCTCCCTGCTTCTCTCTATCCGTTCTCCGCCCTCGCCAACGCTTATTTGCTCATTTCTCCTCCTTCCCGCTTCTCCCAATCAGTTTCCCACTCACCAACGTCTTTTTGCTCATTTCTGCATCTCCTCCCGTCTCCCCGTTCCTTCCCCGCCCCCTCATCAAACTTTTCTTGCCCATTCCTTCTCATCTCAACTTCTTCCCACACTCCATCTCACCATCCCGTTTTGCTCAATCTTACTCTTCCTCGTTCCTTCCTCATTCTCCTCACCTCTTTGTCACTCACACCAACCTTTCATCTATTCCTGCTTCTCCGTGCTTCTCATCTCTTCGCCACTCTCGCTATCCTCTTCACGTCGATTCCCGCTCCTAATCGCTTCCCCTTACTTCCCCCCGCAATTCATTGCTCTTACCCGCTCGCGGATTTCTCCCGCTCACAGCCGTTGAGACTTCATAGCTTCTATTTTCCCTGCACCCACCTTCCCGCCCCTCTGAGCCTTCTCTTCGTGAAATTTTCGCTATCCATCGGTGGATGAACCAGTCCTGCAGTTGGGTATTCCAGCGACTGGCGTTCGTAATAATTTTGCGGTTCGGATATCCACGCGGTTTAGATAATGTCTTATATGACGCTGACAGCGGTGGTTGTGTTCGATGTCCGCGGAATAAAGGGATGTGGTTATTATTCCCCCTTAAGGTATCAATTTTTCAGTCTGTGCTTCTGATAGTAATGGTAAATGCAAACGAGGAATTTTGTACCTTACTTTGTAGTACCTATTAGTCTGAATGTGGAAGTAAGTCATCATTAAATGTACTGGCACATTTCAATTTTTTTCTAAGTCTCTATCTTTTGGTTTTAATATCCGTTACTATTTATTCATCCAACACATTAGTTCTCTATTTTTCTCATTACGGTAGTCATATCTCTGTTTTTTGTCATACCACACAACTTCTATTACTCCGTATCAACATATCTTCCCTAAACGTTGCACATCAGTCTCTCCCCACCCCCTGTCTTTCTCTCACTCCATTCTCCTATCTCTTTCGTTACTTCCCAAGAACACTGAGAGTCGTCGATTCAAAACGAAATCGCATTGAAATAGCGTATTCGCACTCTTCGTCCTAAGCGTGTGCGTCGTCGCCTTCGCCGCCGCGGCCGTGGGCGCACGCACGCCGCCTCCGCCCCGCGCACAATGCGTCGCCGCCCCGCCCCTCCCCGCGCGGAGGTGTGAAATATGCGTGCGACACGGGACGCGCGCGTGGGCGCCCGAGCAACGGGGCCAATGCGTCGCGCCGGCGCAACAGCGCTGCCTGCCCGCCTGCGGCCGTGCGTGTCCGATTCGCGAATAAAAATCAGGCCGAATGAGCGGGATCGGCAGTCCTTTCCTGGCGTCATCGTTTATACAGAATGAATTGTACAAGCTCGATGATGGATTTTGGTCCATGAGCAGATGGGAAATCTCATATAACGAGTTTGCACATGTGATATTTGCCCCTGATGCGTATGCAACTCATCCTGCATCGGTGTTTGGTTCTGACGTATTTTGACGTCGAAGAGTACCTGTACTTGCTAAAGTCGCATAGTATTGACGGAATATTTTCCTATGGTTTGGGAATAGGCTGTTAGTTTCGGTTCTCATAAAATGATTGAACGCCAATACATGGCCCACGTGAAAGTTGCGATACTCGAAGGGAAAATGGCTTTACTTGGCTACAATATTTATTCAATCCTTAAGCTAAAATACTGAGATTTCTTAGCGAGAACCTCGGAATCCTGAAGGACGACTTCAAGATACTGAGATTCGAAAAAAATTATTTGCGATCTCGAGATCCTACCAAGTTACTGAAAAAATTCAACGCTCAGGAAAAGTAATGCAAACTGACGAGAAACGTTGGCTATTTGAAATAAACATAAATGACTGTTTCACATATGTCTACAAACTATTATGAACACAGTTACGAATTGACAGAATCGAACACAAAAGCATGTTTTCTTGTTGTCACTTTCGTTTTAACCTCACTTCAATCGAATCGATCAAATAAACATGCACCTCTTCACGCTGACATGTCCACCAGTTGCACCTCAAGTGGCCGGCTACCTCTCCTCTGTGTGAAGAAGGCCCGGTCACGCTCCTGTTGTCCGCGTAAGGAGGCTGTACACAAAAGAAAATTACTCAGCCTCCGACGGCGCCGCCTTCGCCGCCGCCGTCGCCGCCGCCGCCGCCGCCGCCGCCGCCACCGCCGCCATCGCCGCCGCCGCCGCCGCCGCCGCAGCCACCACCGCCGCCGCCGCTACCGCCACCACCACCGCCACCGCCACCGCCACCGCCACCGCCACTGCCACTGCCACTGCCATCGCCGCCGCCACCACCGCCGCCACCGCCGCCACCGCCGCCGCCAACGCCGCCACCGCCGCCACCACCACCACCTCCGCCACCTCCGCCACTGCCGCCGCCGCCGCCGCCGCCGCCGCCGCCACCGCCACCGCCACCGCCACCGCCACCGCCACCGCCACCACCACCACCGCCACTGCCGCCGCCGCCCCCGCGTGCAGCTCCCGCGCCCGAGCGCACGCACCCGCGACACAATGGCCGGCGACAGCGTGTTTATTGTCCACTTTTCCCCGAGCGCAAAGGCGGCGCGGGCCGGACAGCCACGCAAGGAGGTCGCGCGGGCGGCGGCTGGGCGCTCGTGGACGGGCGAGGACGCAGCCACTGACTTCGACTGTAGGGCACGCGCTTTATGGCCGGCAGACGATTGTTTTGACGGGTTTTAAACAGTTGAGAATTGCATCGCTCTCCGAAATGTACTGTTCCGTCAGCCGGATGATCCGAGAGTCAGCTCAAATTGCCTGTTCAGAGATTTCAGTTTGTGTTAAGGGAGAGATAGCACGAGAAATTCACTTTTTTCGATATCGTCAATAAAAAGGACATTGTTAGAATTAATACAAATCATGTCGAAAAGAAGATGACAATATGCATGCGTGTGAAATAAAGTCATCAAATGCAGGTAAACGGACAGATCATAAATAGCGAATTTCAGTAAACCCGCCTTGTTTTATTTCATGACGCATTAAACAACACTCACACTAAACTAGGTTTTAATCGCACAATTATACATGAAAATAATATTTTTTTAAAGTAAGTTTTAAGGATTTTCTTGTATTCCAGTGAATTCGTCTATTTCATGCAAACACTCCCCGGTTGGCGCAATGACAAAAATTCCAGGGAGTAAATCCGCTCCAGCTCAAATTAGGCAAGATTTATTGTTCGTGAATCTTTTCTACACCGACAATGGACGTAATTTGTTTTGGGAATAATGAATGTCAAATAAACCGGTAACATGACTGAGCAGACCACATCCTAAGCGACTCAGAGGGTGGGAGGGAGGGAGGGAGGGAGAAAGAGAGAGAGAGAGAGAGAGAGAGAGAGAGAGAGAGAGAGAGAGAGAGAGAAACCTATAACATCCTATATCAAAAAAGTGAACCTGCA
Source organism: Teleogryllus occipitalis (assembly GCA_011170035.1). NCBI lineage: Eukaryota > Metazoa > Arthropoda > Insecta > Orthoptera > Gryllidae > Teleogryllus > Teleogryllus occipitalis. The sequence goes on from BLKR01009159.1 coordinate 88,784, forward strand.
GCAAAGACATACCAATATTAAGGAAGACCTCGTAATGCGCATGTTAGAAGACCTCGCTGTTCCAAAAGCCGCAATTATTGCAATATGACTGAATAAAAGAAACAAGTATTCTCAATTCCATAAGTGCCCGTGCGGACCACAAGACTAATAATTACTACTCTCAAGACTCTTAAGCCCTACTAATTACTGCGATTTTTATCTCAAGCGTAGTACAAGTTGACCTTTTCTTCTAAAGAGAATTTCACCATATTTACAGTTTATTTGCTGGCCCATCTCTAAAGATTCGCCACTACTCGGAGCCTTTATGGTTATGGAGTAGGTATTCTATACATCTCAGATTTGAGTTATGGACATGTTGATTGATTCATTGCTTCCGGGCACATTAACTGTTTTGGTCATTAGTCCCGTAAAAGTAGTGTACTTGTATCCAGAGATGTAACGGTGATTCTCTCCCGTTGGCTCATGAAATCCGATGTTGACTTACACGTCGATTAGCGGGAAAGGTTCTCCCTCAATGGGCACCGCCTCAGCCGGAACAAACTCTACGCACCCAACACGTCTCCTAGAGTTCTGCATGTAAATGTGCGTGATGTAAGGAGAGAGGAAAGGAAAGGAAGGAATGCACGCCACGCGGATGGGGTACTGCTCCGGCATTCGTCTGGTACTGACTGGAGAAACCACGAAAAACTACCTACTCAGAGCAGCCGGCCGCCAAAATTCTCCTCCAGACACAGTTTGAACTCGACTTAGTTACGAGTATTTAGCTAGTCATTTGACCAGTCGAAAACACGCGACCGTCGAAACTCCTGCCGATCAGAGTCTCTGTAGTGAAATCAGTAATGCATGCATCCTCTGAGCCATCTCAGACACTCTACTTGTAGATATCTACGCATTGAAAACAGCAATAGTTCCTTATTCTGCGACCACCAAACGAACTTTGAACACGTAATACCAGAAATGAAGCTTTGTGGCGAGAATTCTGCAAGGTACCGTGAGAGCTGACATCATCTGTCCCGCTCCGCTCCACGAAGCCTCGTCCCGACTCGTCTCTTCCGGGTGCGCCCCGTCGCCCTCCGCCCACTCAGCAGCGCCCCCCCCCCCACGCCGCCAGGAAGCGCTGACGCCGCCCGGCGCCAACGGCACGGGATGCCCCCCTAACAAGAACGAATATGCCCGAGTAATGGAGACTACGAGAAGAATAGGGGAAACAAAGGTAGCTGCAAATGAGAAAACTACATTTGCAGAAACACACGGTAGATGACAACCGAGGTTGAATAAGAGCTTGTTTATGATGGTTATATTTTTTTATGTCATAAACTAGGTTTACTTTTGTGAAGGTTAAGACATCATAACAGAAGAGAAATTTATCGTGAAGATCATTCTCAAACTAGAGTGATTTGAAGCCCTTTCAGATGTCTCTATAATTAAAGTTTAAGCGTGAAGTCAACTCTGAAACGGAAGTTCTCTCATTGAAAATGGTCACGCGCGACCGAAGCACTCACGTGTTCTAATGAAGCACTGAAGACGATGGGATAACATACGCCACTCAAACCGCGTGAAAACATAAAATTTTGCAACTTAATTTATCAGTTCGTTTTGAGGTGAGCGTTGCGTGGTGTCTGACGTACCTCCTTCACGATGAGCCCGATCACAGCCATTACAGCGTTTAACGCTTTCTCTCCCACGCGGCCGGCGCGACGGCACCTGCGTCCCACAGCTTCACTGACCCGTCCGCCGCCCCTCGCGTGACCCGGCGGTCGCCGCTGGCCCCGCCCCCTCGCCCCTCGCCCACTTGCCCCTCCCCCCCGGGCCCGCCAGCCCCGCCCCTCGTCACTCGCCCATCGCCCCTCACCCCGCGCCCATCGCCCCCGTCGCCCTCCGGGCGCGCCAGCCCCGCCCCTCATTCCTCGCCCATCGCCCATCGCCCCTCACTCCGCGCCCATCGCCCCCTCCCCCCCGGGAGCACCATCCTCGCCCCTCGTTCTTCGCCCATCGCCTCTCACCCCGCGCCCATCGCTCCCTCCCCCCCCCCGGGAACGCCAGCCCCGTCCACGCCCTTCGCTTCCTCGCCCCCAGGCGCGCCAGTCCCGCCCATCGCCCCCAGGGCGCGCTAACCAAACTCTTGGGGCCGGGGGCAGGGGGGAGGGCAGCGGCGATGAAAAAGTGCGGCGCGGGCGGCGCATGACGCGCGACACGGCGCGCGCGGCGCCGTCATTTTTCCCCGCGCGAGAGCGCGCCCCGATGAAGACGTGGAGCGTGTGACGTCAGCGGCCGCCCTCGCATCGCGCCCTCTGCATCCCCCGCACCCTCCGACCACGCCGGCAAGGGCGCCGAGCGGTAAGACGCACTTGACGCTGCTTCTTGGGAGACCGTTGAGATTTAGAAGATATGTGAAGGGCTGGGTGGCCAAGGGGCACGATTTCCTTAATCCTTTAGCTACCGGCTGTGTTGGCTTAGGGAAATAACTGCTGCCATTGCAGCGACTCTGACCGGAAGGTTGTAGGGTTCGAGTTCCGACAGTGGTTTCTTTTTGACCCTAACTAGTTAGCTAGGTTGAATTTAGACGCTGTCTGGAGAAGAATTCTAGCGCTCCCCGATCAGCATCAGACCAACGCCGGTGAATACAGAAGATTTGGACGAACATACCATGTGTTCCTTCCTTCACCTTTGTCCCTTCCTCTCCCTTTACACACACACTTCCTTCCTTTCACTTACATCCACAATACTTCCACACATGTCAAGAGACCAGTTAGGAGCTTAGAGTTTTTCCCAACTGGAGCGGTACGCTGCTGAAGATACCAGTAGGGGGTAACGCCCGGAAGTCTAAGTATAGATCGGTGCCGGATCTCACGTTCCAGCTGAGAAGGAATACTGCCCCTTTCCACGATTTAACGTTCACTACATTTACGGGACTAATGACCCTTAATACGCTCGAATACACAAAATTATCAAACTATCAACCTTTGACTACCAAGGATTTTTACAACCTTCAAAGACTCATGAAGTTACTCCATTAAAAAATCTAACATACATTTCGAAGAAGTGACCGTAACTACAGTCTCACAATCTACACCTCTTAACATAACCTCAAATCACATTAAGAAAACACAAAGTAATCCCAAGAATAAATGCAACACTGCATGCCAAAAGAAGTAGTTTTTTTAATAAGATATTTCAAGTAGTTAATTAAGAAACACCTAAACAACATACGAATATTTTAAAATAATTACAAAATTGATGCAGCTGCTCATAGATACAATATTGATTCTTGAAGAAGGGATAAAAGTAATCACAAAGTTTAAAGCAACTGAATGCAAAGGGTTGTAAACTTCAATTCATCTGATAGTTACTTTGATTCTTCATTCAAGAATTAGAAAATATTTTTAACACATAATGATAAAATATACGTTGTAAAACTGAGTTCCGCACGTGGTTAGTTGAATCGTTAAGCTGTTCAATGGCACTGCCCCCGCGGTCGCCCCCGCTGCCGCCGTCGTCATTGTCGTCAACGGCCCCTCCTCCTGGGCGAGGTAAGACGCCGCCCCATTCGTCCATCACCGCCCACCCCACGGGCGGTGCGATTCGCCTCAGTGATTCACTCGTTTGATTCAAGTTCGCGGAAATCATTTGCATGGGCGGACAGAGACGGTTCGCCGATTCAAACGCTACCTGTTGGTCCATTATTATTCTCGTGGTTTTCAGACCTACGTGATGCACTTTATTCAAATGTATCTTTTCATATAGCACTTTATTCAAATGTCAATATTCTCTTGAATAAGAATTTTTGAATAAGCGTTTAAGATTCAGCGACTGTTATAAATATTAGGTTCGTTTAGGAATACAAAGATAGACGTTAAAATTCGCTGACATTAACATCTAGACGTTTCTCGTAAATGTATAGGAGCGTTATTAATGCCACAATGACCATGGAAATGTGTCAGGTGTACATTTTTTGACAAGTTTAAAACTTTCATGTATGTATTAAATTTTAAAAAGCAAATAAGATTGTCGTTTTAACTTTCACACTTAGTAGAATCAAGGAACACGGTAATTTTTTCATTTACGATAGGTTTTAGTTTTGTCTAAATAATCTAGATAAGTTATGCCTCCCAACAGTCAGTGGTGTGCAAGCCATAATATTTTCAGAGAACTATGAACACTCACCAGGAACACGCAGAGCACAAAGACCGATCGAATGGGTATTTTACATAACTGGCGTCGCCAAAGGATCAGAGATGCTCGCGAGCGGGCTAAACATAACTAGCCTGATGATACTAATACAGGAACGAAAGCGAAAAAAGAAAGCGACTGATAAAACATAATGTAGCAGTCATTTCCGGAACGAAGTATGATAATTCGCCTCCTCCATCGCCTGCATCAACGCCTCCGTCACCGCCATTGTCTCCACCTTCGTCGTCTCCGCCACCGCCTCTGCCATGACTCGACCATCACCTCCGCCATCGCCTAGGCCTTCATTACCACCATCACTTCTGCTATCGCCTCCGACACCGCCTCCGTCAACACTTCCACAATAGAACCAGCAGTCATCTCCGCTGTTACCTTTATAATCGCAATTTCCTTCACCTCTGTTGTGGTTCCTAAATTCCCCTTTGCCTCCGCCGTTTACATATTCGCCGCCAGGTTTGTCTCCTCGTCCATCTTTCCTTCCTTTCTTCATTCGTCTTGGCGTCTGCCATTGCTTTTGCCATTACCTCTATCTTCGAACCTTCTTCCGAAGGTTTCTTTTCACACACGCGTCCTTCTTCTTTACTTCTACCTCCGCCTCTACCGTCACCTTCGCCATCTTTATTTCCTATTTCAGCTCTAGGATTGTCATGGGTGTGGAATTTTTTATTTCTTCTTAACATAGTTGCACAATAATTACGATAAAACTTTCTTTCGTTCAGGGAACAAATGGAGAAAATTGTGACTCAAGCATTTCACACTCTCAAGAGTTCCCACACAAATTACGCTAATTAGTTACAGTCCATAGGTTTCGGTAAAATTGTAAACTTTTACGATTTTTTAAACTTTTACTTTTAAGAAACTTTTACTGCACGATTACTACTTTCAGAACTGTTACAGAAACAACAAAAATAAAACTATTGCCAGTAAAACGTTTTGCAAGGCATTAATAACAACATTTTGAAATATTGGTTCGCCATTTCGTCTCTTCACCACAGGCACGAGTGAAACCCAACGCTCAGGACCTCAAGCCAGAGTGCAAGTTGATTTAGGGTACAACGCCGACATTTCTCACAAGTTAACAGAGCTAAAAGTCCAAAAAGAAAGACGCAGAGGGACGGCTGAGTGAGCACGGTGGGCGGGTGATGAAAGACCTTGCTTTTCGTGTACGGGGGTCCCGCAGGGACGCCGGCGAACTTGAAGTGTTCACTTGGACGCCCTCGTAAGTGAAACATCGAGGCAAATGACCAGTGGCAGACTCTGCTTGTAAAGAGGCGCTCTCGGAGGGACCTCGTTGGAATTGACAACAGCCGTGAAGGTGTGTCTCAGGCAATATCGTTGAAGGAAACTTACCTTCACCGTTTTTTGGCTTTCTCGAAAAGATGTCTCTATTAAAAGTCATTTAAATCTCACTTCTATAGGTCGTTTGCTAATTACACTTAAAGGATAAAAAGAACAGAAAATATGACGTACGTCTGCTCCGAGGAAATCATAATATTTTGGCACATTTTTTCTAAATGTAATTTTACTACCAATTCAAAAATATCTTAAATATTTTTATTTCTGTACCCCATTGCTGTCCATTTTTCTCTATTTAAAATTAAAAATTATGAATTGTATCATAAATTCATTATACAAATGGAAAGTGCCAATGAATACGTGGTAGAACTAAGATAATTGTACAGGAAGTAGGAAGGGGAGTATCAAAAGAACAGCGTGATAAAAGGCTTAGAAGTCATGTTTTCAGTGACTCAGAGATAGCAAGCAAGGGTGACACACGAATATCACTGTTAAGGAAACAGAACTGCTTGTCCTATCCAAACATTTGCAAAACCAATTATTAGTACTATACATCAGCAATCACCACAGACAACCACGTATTTCAGCACAGATACCACCTTACTCCAGTGTTCCTTTTTCGGGCAGGAAATTAAGGGTAAGAAGGAGGGTGATGAAACAATTCGAGAGTGCGCTCTTTACGCAACTGTGCGAAAAATTCAGCACAACACAGTTAAACCGCAGGCACAAACAGAATCGTGCGCCGTTCGACGCTTCACCCGTAATTTCAATGCAGAAGATTGGTTATTTCTCGCGGGCACAGAACTAAAAGCGGCTGCCGGAATAGACAGTCACACCGACCAAGGATTCCGAACAGCGATCTGTCTCATGAGATGGCTACGCTACTGTGTCTGCAATATTTTAATAGATATAGTAAGTAAAGATATATTTAACTGCAATTGAGTACAATTCGGTAGAAGAAAGTTACAAAATAAATTACTATCAATATAATATTAATAATAATAATAATAATTATTATAATGATGATGATAATAAAGAACTTAATATTACACAAGACGTAATAGCATCAATAACAAATAGTTTTATCCTACCAAATTTAAATTAATATTGTTCAAAACATTAACAATTTTAAAATTCAGTTATTTCCAGTTATCTTTTCACTACTAACACTTTCTTCAGAATCTAAGAGAAAAATAATACTTCAACTGGGCGTTATTGTTGCAAAGAGACGCTATGGAATAACTTTGATAAATAACGTGTCGATATATTACTTCTTTGATGCATTTTTGTTTGCACTTTGCTGAGCATATTAGTAACACACACACACACACACACACACACACACACACATGTTTCTATCTGTTGAAGTAAAAGAATCCGCTAAACAATAGAAGTTCTGGTTCTGAATCGAACACATATCATTCAAAACATAGTTTACCATATCATTATTTCCAGTGAAAGCACAATTCCTGTTTGCAAATTCTTTGTATCTTTTGTATTACTATACCTCTGTTCTCTTTCTAATTTTTATTCAAATCAAAAATCAAATTGAGTAAGAAAAAAATAGGGCGTGAAAAACCCTGACCCAACCGCGAACAGTTTCGCGATTTCCACGACGTGCCCCGACGAAGTAGGGAGCTGCACACCTCCAGAGCCCTTCCATTCATGCTTTCTGGCTTTCTCGTCATTTGCGAAACATTCCCACACGACTCTTCCCGCAATGAATGAGCTGCTGACGCAAGATGCTGCCTCCGCTGCGCTGCTCTCCTCCTCCTCCGCAGCTGCGCGCCACCGGACACTCGCACCGGCCGCCGCCCCTCCACCTCCCTCCACCCCTTCCACCCCTCCACCCTCTCCACCCCCACCCGCGCGCGGCGTCAGCGCCTGCGCTTCCGCGTGCTGAGCCCGGCGACGCGCAGCCCGGTCTGCGCAGACACACGGGCCTGCGCCTAGAGGCCCTGCCCCTGCCATACACTCAGGCACACTAAATTAAAGACGGTTGTCAGACCCAAATTGATTGATTGACTGATTGATTTGTTCGTGTTTCCGGGCGGGTCCCGCGGGGCTTCAGTCATTAGTCCCGTTAGTGTAGTGCATGTTTTTTTCTCGAGAGATGGCGGTGATCTTCCCCCGCTGAAAGGCGAGATTAGGCGCCGACCTACCGTCGGCTAGCGGGGTTTCCCCCTAACCAGGACTCTCCCACCAGCGGGGCACCGCCCCAGCCGGGACAAGCTCTAAGCTCCCGACCGGTCTCCCGGAATATGTGGTAGTATAGTGCATGTTAGTGTAAGTGTGTGTGTAAGGGGAGAGGATAGGACAAGGAAGAGGAAGGACAGATCGCGCGCGGTCCGTGGCCCGTTTGTTAGGGTACTGCTCCGGCATTCGCCTGGTGTTGATCAGAGAAACTGAATTCGACCTAGCTGAAAAGCTAGTGTCGAAAATCCTGCCGTCGTCAGTACTTGAACCTAGGACCTCCCGGTCAGAGACGCTGCAGTGACATTAGTTGATGCACTGAGCTACCGCTCCCGGTCAGACCCAAAGATTTGACACATGTCCCTATGAATGTCGACGCGCTGAATCCGATTCCGAAGCTAGAATTGCGCCACCATCCTCCAGTTTTTTAAACCACGAAAAAACATGCGAATACTAGATTTTGGTGACTTGTAGCATTATACTCTTCACTACACAAAAGTTCTCAGACCCAAGACTTGACAGATATTTTTAAATCGCACAAAACTGGAGGGTGATGGCGCAGTTTTGGCTTCCTTTTTGAGGAATAAGCGCGTCGATATACATAGAGAAACACGTGTCACGTCTTTGAGTCTGAAAACTAGCCCTGAAAACAAAAAAATACAATTTCACGGAGGGGTTTTGCTATTTAAAAGCAACTGGATGGTGGTGGCGGAATTCTGGCTTCAGATTCGGATTCAGTGCGTCAACATACATGTGTCAAGTCTTTGGGTCTGAAATTGTATTTTGTGTGCCTGAGTAATCTATGAAATATGTATGCTTTTGCGCAGTTAAAGCTTCAAAAATATACACTAAAATATGCTGTATAAAGTACAGTAAAACCTATGTTGTTCACGGTTTTTGGTCCGTTAATTAAACAATTATTTTAGTTTGCCAACATATCGGAGTTTTATTTCTCCAGCTTCAGGACTGTATTCACCAACACAGTTAGAACAGTGTATAGCACAATAAATATGACAAAATACAATGGAAACGCAAAAAAAAAAAAATAACACAAACCAAAACACAATGCTATTTTTTTCTTTTTAAAATACTTTAGTATTTTTTTCACCTTGAGAGATAAATTTAGATTAACTTTCGTTTTATAAACATGTATTGTTAAGGAGAAAGTTTATAACAACAACAATCTAGCAAACTATATGAGAAGAAATTAATTAATACGAATGTAGCTGATTTCGTTTTAGTTAGAGAAATTGTATTGCCGTACTTATCGACATATTTCTATCATGTGTGTTTTCCGATTCCCCACGTATTTCATTACCTTGCTGGGGCAGCGCGGGTGCCCTCTTGATCCCGTCTCAGTGGCCAAGTGCACGCGTCTTAATGGTCGCCTGGGAGGAACAAAAGAACGTCTTGTTACTCCCCGGACCCCTGCCTTTTAGCCCCCTGCACTTGCACTAACGATGTCGTTATTTTATTAGCGCGGGCATTGAAAGTTACGTGCGCTCAAGAATTTATCTTAATGAGGCTTATTCTACTGCAATAAAACTCTATTCGACCTAAGTAATTAATATTATGTCATAATGAGAAAAGAGATGACAAGTGCTACGAAACCCTAGACGCAGAAATGAATGGCAGTATCCATAAAAGCCGCGAAGAACATTAATTTATGTGCAATGATAGTTGCCATCGTAAGGTTACAAATACTAAAAGTGCAATGAAAACATCAACACTTTAAAGGAGTCAAAGTTCACCAAAGATGTTAGTGTTTTGACAAATTGAAAGAATTCTCTTACTTGAATAATGAATACAGACTACCAGTGACGTTCACACATGAAGTCAAATACAGTGTCTCTTTATGGACATAAAAATACAGGTTTTAATTGCAATCCTATAAGAAATACACGTTTCCTGTTTATTGCATTATGTATACATTTCATTACTGAAGGATGAAAGGTAAATATCAATAAAGTATAATAAATAACTAATGGTAAAAGTAAACCGTAGGAGGGACAGATCTATTCCACACTAAAGGACTTTAGATTTTGTCACTATCAAGCATCTCTAATACATCTCAGCCATTACGCTGGAAACAATCTAATTAGATTAACGATTCTTTATATACCCTAATATGTAAATGTGCATTACGACATCTTCAAAATAACTGGTAACTCAATACTAACAAAACAATATTCCAAGAACAAACTGATTGATATCTTCGTAACTTCATATCTTGATAAAACATCAAAGGACATCACTTATGCATGCTGTAAGCGCTTTCCAAGTTTTCACCAAACGTTCTGAAGGCAGAATCCACAATGCAGGTTTTCTAAATTTTATAACGTATTGAAATTATTCCTGTTTTTATGAACTTCACTTGCAGCCCTTTTGTCGTGAGAATACTAAATACCGTTGAGAAAATTGCATAATTGTATGACATCCTAAGATAGCTGCTCGCGTCTGAAACCGAAGCTCATTTCTTCAGCTGCTGACTCTTTGAGAGCTCAGCGCCTCCGTCGCAGCTGCTCGTCCGAGGCCATTCGGGATGGCACTTCCGCCCGAGACGGCGCGCCCAAATACAGGGCCCCGCCCCGCCACGCCCACCTCCATCACCACAGCCATCACCTGCCTTACAAACCAACCATCTCCCCATAATCACCACCTCCATCATCACCATGAGCACCCTCAGACCCACCATCACCACCCCACCTTCATCTACCCACGAACACCCTCGCCAACACCGCTCGCTTCTCTATCCTCGACCTCCTCGTCGTCTTTTCCAAATCCCTCTACATATTTAAGCACCCTCGTCATAATTCACGTCATATTTTTAGCTAAATTTACTCTCGCCTAACTCGTTCTTATTAATACCTAACTTTCCATTTACCAGTTGTGACTCTGGTAAGCTATTTTGTTTTTTCGTAGCCTTCATTCTATCTATTTTTTTCAAAAATAACTGAACTTATACTAGACATTATAAATGTAGGCGGCTCAACGTTATTATCAAGGTATCCTCGTTCTCGTATCGCTTCACATCTCTTCTTTTCGTTACTCAGTAAAATTATCAATTTCGCGTCGTTCCAGAAGGGAATAAGAGACTCGGAGTAGACTGCAGAGAGAGAGAGAGAGAGAGAGAGAGAGAGAGAGAGAGAGAGAGAGAGAGAGAGAGAGAGAGAGAAGTATTTGCCTAAATTAATTGCCTTCACTAGAATATCTGATCCAAAAAATTCCATATTCCCCCGACACTTCCTCATTTCAAGATTCCTTTTCCGTTGGTCTCATCTTTTCTGTAATCATCAGGACGATCATACCCGTTCTCGTATTGATCTTCATTTTGGGTTTCGTTTTCTCGTTCACCCGAACTCGCACTCGTCGCATCCTCACCCTTATCATTTTCCTCAACTTTACCCCCTTTGTTCTTTCCGTCTCTTCCCTTTAGCTCTCAATTTCGTCCTCGTCCTCGCTCTTACCCACATCACTTCCATCTTCACCCTCAACCTCGGCCTCTCATCTCTTCCTCATAGCTCTCAACCCTCTCCCCATCCTTAATTTGCGCGTGTCATTTCCATCTGCACTATCAACCTCAGTATCCCTATCTCCTCCCCCTAGTTCTCAATCTCTTCCTCGCCCTTAACCATATCATTTCCATATTCATCAGCATCATCAACCTCTCGTGGTTGTCAACCTCGTTCCCAGCCTCGTCCCCTCGCCCTACCCTTTGCTGATCTTCACCATCACCCTCATTTTTCCGTCTCTTCCCCATCCAACGCCCTCAACCTCATCCTCGCTCCTACCATATCATTTACATCTTTTCCATCAACGTCCTCATTGCTCTTAACTTCACTATCATCCTCGTCCAATTCCTCCCTCTCGCGCTCTCAACGTCTTTGTCGTTCTCGTCCTCGTCCTCGTCCTCGCCCTCGCCCTCGCCCTCGCCCTCGCCCTCGCCCTCGCCCTCGCCCTCGCCCTCGCCCTCGCCCTCGCCTCGCCCTCGCCCGCGCTCTCGCCCATGCCCTTGCCCGCGCCCACGCCCACGCCCTCGCCCTCGCCTTCGCCCGCGCCCTCGCCCGCGCCCTCGCCCGCGCCCTCGCCCTCGCCCGCGCCCGCGCCCACGCCCGCGCCCTGCCCCTGTGCTGCTCGTCCAGAGGCAGCGCCACGCGGCGATCGGTCATTAGGCGGGGGCGGGGGCGGGGGCGGGGGCGGGGGCGGGCGGGTTCGTTAGCGCGGAGGCCTTATACGTCCGGCAGCTCCTCCCGGCGCCGCGAGAGCCCACAGCGCACGAGCCACCTCCTCTGCGTGCAGCTGCTCTCGACGACTCCCCTTTGCTCAGTGCAAGAGGTTGCCTTTAGTTACCCTTGGGTTGTGCAGTTTCCCCCTAATTATTATCGCTGTGGGTTGCAATTCAGCCAGTGGAGAACCCACGCAGAGGAAGGGTTCGCGAAGCCCTAACCTCCCTCCAGAAGCAGATGGTACAAAGGCAGAAATAGAGTTTTTACTAATTTTCTATAATGAAATTCAGTATATCAATTGAATACGTAATTAATGAATATAAACCAATAAATGAAAGTAAATTTTAACTTCAGAACGTATGAAAATGCCTTTGTAACAAAGCATCAATTCGGTGGGATACATAGTCTCCCCATAGAAAAATCTTTACTCCACTCAACGTACGGCAATCCTCAGCAAGTTACCCTAAAAGTTCGCAGTTATAAGCACGTTGCAAACATCTCTTGAGCAACAAACTTACTTTCTATTCTTCAGGTAAGATACAATGTTGTAATATTCATTATCAATTACTTCACGCACAGAGACGACATCGAATTCTTCACCATCAGCGGTGCTTGAAAGTTTTCTGGGAAAACTCACATCCCGTGAAAACAAAATGTGAATAATATTATCATTAAATTATAGAATGTTCTGGTTTGAAGAAAAACTAAGGACTTTAGTATCTCATCATGTTGGAAAGTACGAATAATTCTATCAGTGAACTACGACGCTTCAAATCATTGTATTTTCAGTTTATTATTTTTATGACTCAAGACAGTGAAAAATCGCAGAGCAAACAAGATGAGGCTCTGGCTAGATTTTCTGACACTTCAAAAACTAATCATCGCTACAGAGAAGAGACTGTTGTCAACAATTGAATGAGGGCCCCTAATATTCTAATGTCACCCACAGGAATGGGTGAAATAGGGGAGCTGAGGGACGTGTCCACAACTCGCACACACGCTAGAAGCGGCGCGGGGGCAGCGGAGAGGAGATGGGCCAGCGGCGCAGCGTGACTTGTGGGCGGGGCGGGCACGAAGGCGCACGAGGACACTCAAAATGTGTCACCGAGCGTTCGCATAGCTCATTGCCCACTACCCGCCCCTCGCCCCTCGCCGTCACCCTTCGCCACTCACCGTTCTCCGTCTCCCGTCGCTCGTCGTTCGCCACCACCCACACCCACGCCCCCCCGTCCCCCGTCCCCCGTCCCCCGTCCCCCGTCCCCCGTCCCCGTCCCCCGTCCCCCGTCCCTCGCCTCTCACCCCTCGTCCCTCGTCCCTCGTCCCTCGTCCCTCGTCCCTCGTCCCTTCCCCCTTGTCGCTCGTTCCTCACCCTTCGTCCCTCGCCCCTCGTCCCTCACCTCTCGTCCCTCGTCTTCCGTCGCCCATCCCTCTTCCTCTATCGCTCGTGGTTGCCCATCTTTCGCCACCATCCATTTGTCCTCTCTTCGTTTCGGCCCACCTGTTAAGATCAGTGACGGACGAATGTACGGACGAACGGAGGGGCGAAACGGTGGACGGGCGAATGGGCGAATAGGCCGTCGGGCGGCGGGGCGAATGGACGGGAGGCCGAACGGATGGGCGGGTGGCCGGTCGGGCGGGCGGTCGGGCGGCGGAGCGCTTAATAGCAGGGTGCTGCGATCGGAAAGGTCATCCCGATACTTCACGGGTGACGGGGCCGGCCCGCCCTGCGCTAATAGCAACACGGCGCACCGCTTAGCGGGCGGAGCGGGGCGAGGCGGGGAGGGGGCGGGGAGGGGGCGGGGAGGGGGCGGGGGCGGTCCCCGCCCGCGCAGTCGCTCCGTCGCCAGCGCGTCACCAACGCACGCCGCTCGGGGAAATCGATCTGCATGGCACATGCGCGCACGTGGCTTCACAACAGATCCCCAACTCGAGCGACGGTCTCTCACGTGTAACTAGCGCATCTCTCTGAAGGTAGGCTAATTTTTTTAATAGAAAAAGATGCTCTTTGTTCGAATGCTTTGTGCACACTGAATAATCTTCCTCGGTTTTCCCTAGCAATGGGAAATTATTACTTAATTTCATGCGAGCGCAGTTTTGAAATTATTGAGATAATACTAATCATCTAGGAAATCCCATTTTAATACTTACAAAGGTATGCATTATAATACTTTTTCATTGTCGATGAATTCAACAGTTATAAGGAAAGAATATAGTAAGTTCTACTGTCGCCGAGTTATATCACCGTGTACCCCACGAGGGCTACCTTTGATTCAGAAAGCAACGGATTGTCTCAGCTATTTCGCCAATCTAATGACCCACTACACGAAACTAAGTCGCAGACGCTTGTCTACACTGCAATAATTTGTTTAGTTGTAACGTTCAAGAAATGTTTATTATATTCTCCTACCATTCTAGATAATGTCTCTTTCATTACTTTCCATTCCACACTCGCAGAACCCAACGGATGCCTCGAGGTTTATTAGCTGAGAGCTTATGGCTTCAGGCGTTACATTTTGTTCGAGAAAAGATTTGTTGTTTTGCCTCCTTTTTTACTTTCTCGCCTTACGATTTTTTTTTTTTTTACTTTGAATTTCCATGACTGAAATGAGTAGGATTTAATTAGGGACAGCAATATTTCGAACGCTGTGATGTATTATACTGTCCTTATGTTTTTCAGTTTCACGATCTTTTCGAATGATACGAATATAGAAAATATATCATGTAAATATAGTTCGTGTGTCGATTAAGTGCACCTTTGATACTCTGAATCTCCACAAAAGTCACCCATTTGAAAACGAATGTCTCAGATTCCCTCACGCAGAGCACGTGAACATCACTTAAATAAAATGCCCTCGCCCCGGCCCTCCTTATTCCCTCCCCTCCCCACATCTCCCCGCCTCGCTCCTCCCGCCCCGCCCGCGTCGGCGATGTCGTCGGCCACTGGCGGCCTTTTCCCTCTTCGTGTCGGCGCACGGGACGGTGAGGGCTTCAGAGACGGCGGGCGGACGAACGGGCAGGCGGGCGAACGGGCGGGCGGGCGAACGGGCGAGCAAGCAAACGGGCGAGCAGGCAAACGGGCGAGCAGGCAAACGGGCGAGCGGACAAACGGGCGAGCGGACAAACGGGCGAGCGGACAAATGGGCGAGCGGACAAATGGGCGAGCGGACAAATGGGCGAGCGGACAAACGGGCAAGGGCGAACGGACGAACGGGGAGCGGGGAAACAGGCGAGCAGGTGAGCGGGCGGGCGAGTGGGCGGGCGAGTGGGCGGGCGAGTGGGCGGGCGAGTGGGCGGGCGAGTGGGCGGGCGAGTGGGCGGGCGAGTGGGCGGGCGAGTGGGCGGGCGAGTGGGCGGGCGAGTGGGCGGGCGAGTGGGCGGGCGAGTGGGCGGGCGAGTGAGCGGGCGAGTGGGCGGGCGAGTGGGCGGGCGAGCGGGTGGGAGAATGGCCGGGCGAGCGGGCGGGCGTGTTGGTGGGCGAGCGGGCGGACGAGTTGGCGGGCGAGCAGGCGGGCGGGCGACCGGGCGAGCAGGCGGGCGGGCGTTCGGGCGAGCGACCGGGCGGGCGGGCGTTCGGGCGGGCGGGCGTTCGGGCGGGCGGGCGGGCGGGCGGGCGGGCGGGCGGGCGGGCGGTCGAACGCCGCGCCGTCCGAGACGCGACTTATGCGTCACGCCCGCGCGTGGGCGCCGAAATGAGCGAGCGCGCTGGCGGCGGGCGGGGGCCGCCGCACCGCGTGGACACGCTCGCGCGCATATACATATCGCGGGCCCCGCGCCCCCATGTGTTGCGCCCCGCGCCGCGCACGACCAGATGGCCGCGCCGGGGACTTGTCATAAAGGTAGTTTAGATCTTCCTATTTCAATTACACCAGTGCTTTGCAGCAAACAAATCTTTCCTCGGTCGGCCGCAACTTCTTAAAAGAGTTCGACGCGTCTATAAAACTTCGGCGGACCATAGACCACGAGGCGCAGGGGGAGAGAGCGGTCAGGAGGGGGAGGGGGCGGGGCGGGAGCAGTGGAAAGAACCAAGTGGCAGCGATACAAACAGCTCCCGAGCATGGGAGTCGCGATGTGATCGGAGCGATATTTCCAGTGGGTCGTTTGCAGGCGTTTTGCGATTGCGCTGGCGGAGGCGAGGTGGAGTTGGAGGTTGTTGGAGGCAGAGGCGGAGGTAGGCGAACGGGGAGTGACTGAGCTAAATCGTGCCGAGGGAAATGGGGAGGAAACCTATAGAGAAAGTGAAAACAGGATGACTCTTGCGGAGGGAAAAACTTGAAGGATGATAATAGCCGCTCTCTCAACCCATATCTCAACTTCACTGAAATAATAGCCTAAAAATTTTAAAATGTTTAGTAATTAAATCATCATGTGATGTCCAATTTGTCGAATGTCGGGGATGCATCCTAACTAGTTTATGTGGGCGACGGATGGTAGGTGAGGTGCGTGCAAAAGGTCTGTAAGATTTTCTAAATTCAGAACACTAATTTCAAACGAGATGGAAGAATGAAAGATAAATGGAGGAAAATGTCACTAAAATGGAGATTATAAACTCTTTATAACGAAATTCAATGGACCACCATGTAACGAAAACTATAGAGTTTTTATTTTATGGAGATCTTACTAAATGTAGAGGCTATAACAAACTCACGTACTGTCTGCTTTATTGCGAGTTTCATTATAAAAAGTTTAATACAGAAAATGTACTATGTGTGTCCAAATTCGTGTCAAAGATATATGGCGAGTGCAGATCGGCATTTTTAAACTGTTTTCTTACTCTAGCTCTCCTCTCAGATGACAGAATATCCCACACAAAATTGTTAGAAAAAACATAGTATATACATACCACATTGCTCCTAGCGCTGTAAACCAGAGAAATATTGATAAATTAATTCCATGCTCAATACTAATAGTGGTGTAACGGGGAGATGGTTTCTTCTCGCTCTCGGCTTGCTTCCACCTTTTTAAAGTGGATAAATTAGTGATTATTCTAATACCTACATCGACATTAAAGAGAAAATATAGAGTCCATTAAAAATATAGCAATAAGTGGATTATTAATAAGATCAAACTACGTTTTGATCGTATTGAAATGTGTATTTTATTGAATTGTTTATATGAATTAATTTTTAAATGAAATTAGCTTACCCTCACTCAAAAACTGTCCGCAAACATCACCCGTCCTGACACAGATCCTTTTTCCAGATCCGCCTTCATATCACTACGAAATAATTCATTTAAAAACGTCCGTCACTGTCAGATGTAGTAAGAGCGGTGAAGGGGTGACCGGCAACGTTTGGTGGCGCGGGGGCGGCAGCGGCCTCTGGCGGCGGGGGCGGTCTTCGAGGCCCGATCGTGCACCGGTGCGACAGCATCAGTCTGGACCCGCTAATGAAGCTATTTCAGGAATGCTGGCGGCGGCGGCGGCGGCGGCGGCGGTGGCGGTGGCGGCGGCGACGCGCGCGCGCTCTCTAACGATGATGAATGGCCGCGCGGCCAGAACAAAAGCGAAGCGCTCGCCGTAATTACGGCCCGAGCCGGCCCGCGCGCGCCGCCCGCCGCCGCCGCCGCCGCCGCCGCCGCCCGCTCGCCGTCCGATTGCTGGCGCACAGAGGGGCCAGAGGAGGGGAAAGTTGGCAAAAAATCCAAAATCAAAACGTACTTCAGAAGCTCCATTTCACATGAAAGGGGTAGCAAAATGTCTCCTTCGTCCTTCCCCGATCAGGAAAGGAAGGGGGAATCGCGCCACTCCAGCCAGTGCAAGTTTGAACTTTCACAAGTGATGCGCGGCGCACTTCTTCGTTCGCGCAGGAAGAAGAGAGAGATGTGTTTTTCGATGGAAACGTTTGCTCTCTTGACTAGCAAAATCACACATGGTATGGATACGATACCTGGAGATATGTACTTTAAATCTCTATTTATAAAAGCATATTCCTTTGAAAATAATTTTTGTTAATTCTAAGTAGAAACTTCGCGTGTTACAATGGAAGAAAATTTTTCAATCCGGTTTTTCATATTGTCTTTTAGTTCCTTTCCGGGCATTTCCGGGCAATGATATTAACTGAATTTGATTCTGGAATTTATCTGGTTTTCAAAATATTAATCAAAGTTTGTTCATGTTTGCCCCATTTTGCCTTAAGGTACTTTGTTTATTATGTACTTCATCTAGTTTTGTTAGCCTTTCTACCTACAATATTAATTTTTTCTCTTTATGATCTGGTACTGATAGCTCTTTATTAAGAATGGGATCTGTCTGGTACTATTAAACACATTTAAAAGAAAAAAAACTGATAAAAAGTGCAACTTGAAAGAGAAAAAAGAAGTGCTTCGCAGGCTGTTCATTGCATCTAATCCACTAATTTCGCTAATGGAATAGAGAAAAATTACCACAAAGGCATTGGTTCTAGACGTTAAACCAATGTTAATGGCTTCAAGCACAAATTCACTTTTTGAGGAAGAGTCATATGATGAAAGTTCTGACTTTGAGGTTATCTAAATACATTTTTAAATGTTAAACCATTAAATAAGTCATTATTTAATTATAAAAGTATGTTTATTGCCAAAACATTCCGAAAAACACTTAAAATACAGTTTGGCAGCTTTCCCCCTTTCTGGCCCCACTGAGCGGCGCAGCGCCCAGCCGACAGTTCGCGGGGCCGCTGGCCGGCGCCCGCGCAAGCGCCTCTGTTGAGAGGAAGCGCCGAGTATCTCATCGACCACCACCCATTCCAGCGCAAACAACGACATTTATCGAAGGTGTTACTTGGCCTGAAATGGAGGGCGCACCTCCACATTTATGCAACCTGGACAACAGGTTAAACCCAGGATCCGTGATATCTACGAAAAACTTCGCCCGTTCAGATCGCATTTATACCAGTGAACGGAATTGTCTAGAATGAAGGAGGATAAAATCAGCACAGTGATGTGCGCGATGAAGTTCAGATGGACTTCAGTGAGATGAACTTCCTGTTTTCTATAATCATCGTGGCTGCGCATCGCATCAACACCATCTGAACGGCATCTATTTATTTTTATTTATTTATTTATTTTACGTCAAAAAACAGTTAAAACTGTGTATGACGTGCTGCAGGGAGAAGAGCATCGGGCACATAATTGCTACTGGGTTTTACCTCCTGTTCTGTTTGCTTCGTAACTGGTCATTCTATCTACCCGCACTGGTTGTGATGGCTCAACGACAACCTACGTACCCTTGCAGCATCGCTGACCAGAAGTTCCTAGGGCTAGATTCGGCGAATTTCCCACACTAACTAGATAAGCGGGTCGAATTCAGCCACTGGCTGGAGAGAAATTCTAACGACCGGTTTCTTTGGGCGGTAGTTTTCCTCTTGTCCTCGAGGTTACATTAATGTCGAGGTGCTACGTGAAATTCAGGCCAAGTATGTCATCCACAGCTTCAACAACCAATTATCCAGGTTACAAGATACCATATCGTGAAAATTGCAACAAAACCCTTTTCTTATTTATTTTTTCTGATTAACAATGTTTGGAGGGGGTCCGAAGGAATCGAATTAATTGTAATCTCCGCACGTTTTCTTGAGCTCCAGAATTCTTACCCACTCATTCACCACACGTATCTGATTAATGAAGAAAGATACCAACAAATCATGAGTGGAAACATTTGGAAATATTGGAAACATTAATTTTCCACAGAAAGTTTGTTGAAATTGTCGATCTTTATTAGTCTTCAATAAAAGAACATGCAAGAATCTGTAACGTTCCTTAAAAGTTACATTACTCATCGAAATAAAAAAATGACCTCATTATTTTCTCTTATCCAAACGATAGCACTATTATTTCCACCTATTTCAGGCAGATAAATCGCTTACTAATGAAGAAATTGCTCCCAATAAAATTGACAGTAATGCAGGGTCAGAAGCAACCTCTACTTATGAATGTCACTGGCCTTTGATAGATAGCAGGCCTCGACTGGTAACCTTCAATTTAATCCAATCTACTAGCGTTAGGGACGGCTTCTGCATCTCAACACCTTTCTTGTATCATACATCAGCGAGGAAGAAATTCTTGCAGAGATTTGATTTATTCGAAGTTCCTTTAATTTCATTAACAATATACATGCATATACATGCAACAATATACATTTCATTAACAAATCGCAAGGTGCAAGCTTCCGGAAACAAGAAATATTTTGTCGTCATAGCTACCAAAGTCAAAGAATAAGAAGTTACAAGTGTAAACATGTCCACAAGCGTGTCCATATGTTCCAAACATGAATACAAAATTGGACGGTTTCTATGCACTCACTAATCTTCACGTTAAGATAATCATTCATTTTTGCACCGAAAATTCCGCTATCTTCACTTTGCTAATTAAATCCTCACACTTCCATACTTACTCGCACCAGACGATGAAACGTCTCCTTTCAGTAGTTCAATTGCAATCGCACACAAAAACAAGAAATGAACCAATTACAGCTGATAAGAATCAATTCTATTTATTTATACCAATTGTGATTACACAAAATAAATTAGAGGGCGTACTACACTATGGAGACACATTACCTCTAAGTTATTTTCGTAGAGGCATAGCCTGTGCGCGAACCTGCCCTAAATCTATGTCAAATGTAACATAATGTGTTTCAGAAATATTTAAATATAAAAAATTTTGCTCTAGCCATTTTCCTTCTGAAGTAATTTTATATTTATCAGTGTTAAGCGTCTCTTGCCATGTGATGCCATTAACAACAATTAATGCTGTGTCATCAGCAAAGGATACTAGTTCTCCTTCAGATAAAATTTTCAAGAGATAATTTATGTAAATAATGAACAATAATGAGTCTAGGATAGTGCCATGAGGAATCCCTTAATGTACACATACATCTTCACTTATTATTTTAATTATCACATTTAATTTAAATTTTATTACATATTAATAATACCACATATCTTCTAAATTAATGTTATTAATATTCAGTGTTTCTACTATAAAACCGATTGAGCGAGTGATGCTACATCTAGGGCCCCAAGACCATTCATGTAAAGAAAACAAAATTAAATTTTGATTGAGAAGAAAGCCTAAACAATTTTCCCCACGAAACCCCCTTAGTGCTTCAAATACATATCTTGTCACTGATGAATCATAGCGCACGCAGCCAAGCGAGACGGACAGAGCGGGAGGCTGGAGGGGCTGAGCTGAATCGCCGCTTTCGAGGAAACGGTTTTTCTCACACGCCCTCGGGAGCACGTGGCGGGGCCGGGGCGAGCGCTTCCCAGGGCGGGCGGGCGACATCAGCGCTTCCGCGGCGCGGCGTGGCGCAGGTGCGTGGCGTCGCTGTCAGCCCGGTCCGGCGCGGCTGGGCCTGGCCTCGGCGCCACGGCGCGCCTCGCCGTTTACAATTTCGCTCGCGTCTCCGCGTGTTTCCGCCCGCGACCGCTGCGACGCGGAGGCGTGGCGCTGCGAAAAGCTGCGCATCATTTTTTTAAATTAATTTAGTAAAATATTGCTAGATTTCAAATCAAACCGGTAGCGGTAGCTCAGTGTATCAACTGATGTCACTGCAGCGCCTCTGACCGGGAGGTCCTAGGTTCCTACTCCCCACGGCGGCAGGATTTTCGATACTAGCTATTCAGCTAGGTCGAGTTCAGTCGCTGCCTGCAGGAGAATTCTAGAGGCCGGCTGCTCAGATCGGTAGTTTTTCGTGGTTTCTCCGATCAATACCAGGCGAATGCCGGGGCAGTACCCTACCAAACGGGCCACGGACCACGCGCGATCTGTCCTTCCTCTTCCTTGTCCTATCCTCTCCCATCACACACACACACACTTACACTTACACTAACATGCACTACACTACCACATATTCCGGGAGACCGGTCGGGCGCTTAGAGCTTGTCCCGGCTGGGGCGGTGCCCCGCTGGTGGGAGAATCCTGGTTAGGGGGAAACCCCACTAGCTTATGGTAGGTCTGTGCCGGATCTCGCCATCCAGCGGGGGAAAATCACCGCCTTCTCCCGAGAAAAAACATGCACTACAATGACCGAAGCCGTTGACGCGCCCGGAAACACGAAAAAATCAACCAATCAATCAAACAAAATAGGTTCCAACAATTCAAAGATATAAACGTGCATAACTAACGTGATAGTTATGATTATATTATATTATATTGCAGTACTATTTTTTTCGTAAAAATATACATAGTTTTCCTTAAATATTATTTACATCCATCTATAATATTTAATATTATCCTTGCATTGTATGGGTGTTGGTGTGATCCCTGCATGCGTCATTTTCGAGTTACGTTTCCTCTTATTCTTTACGAAATGAAAAATAAGAACGAAGTATGCAGAAACAAGAAGAGCTGTCTTGTAGATGCTCTCTAATCGTGAGTTGTACTTCTTCCTTCAGTCCCTAACGTAGTATCTCTGTGTGAATTGCTGCTTTCCTTCGGTACACATGTGTGAGTGTGTCTGTGTGTGTGTTTATTTTCTTTGAACAATTCACTGTAGAAGATTTTATCCGTCCCTTAGTTGTTTTATCTTATTTATAAATACCTTCAAGAATGTAAACATGAAATTGTTAATGAAATTGTTAACTGGATTTCACGAAATAATTTTTCAGAAAAGTTTGAAAATTTACCAGAAAGTTTGTGAGCGTAATTCAGTTGAATGGATGACTACTACTCTGAAAAATATTCTGTATTGAAAATAACAACGTCAAGACAAACTGTGAGCAAATATGATTTTCAAACTCCAAGAAATTAGATATATTTATGGACGTCTTTCATTGATAAGCAAACTTTCAAAACCTCGAAAATACGTTAAGTAAACGCCCCAGCAGCAAACAAAACAAACAGTTCTAACATGCAATTACACGTTCAAAAATTCTTGGGGGCCCTAAAGGGAAAAACACCCGCACTAACACCATTTATTACGGCGAGCCCTTTTCCCTAACATTAACGTTTCACACCTTTTTTCTGACCTACATATTGAAGAACGTCAAGTTAGCCGGAAGTGAATAAACGGGCGAGTGAAACGCTGTAATTTCGAGCCGCCCCTCTTCAGCACCTCGGAGCGCCCTTTATTACGTTGTTGAAAGGCGAACACGACACGTGGGTTTTTAAAATATCCATTATGCTGGCCGCGGATAGACTGGCGGCCCGGCCGCGACGTCGGCTGGGGCCCGCCCGCGCTAACGTGGCGACGGGGCGGACAGGCGGCGGCGGCGGCGAAGGCTGACAAGGGACCAAGGTAGAGGCGGAGGCGCTTCGTTGGTGTAGGCGTAGACGGAGACGGGAACGGAGGCGGCAGGGTAGGTGTAGGCGGAGGCGGAGATGGAGGCGCACTGTAGGTGTAGGCGTAGACGGAGACAGGAACGGAGGCGGAGACGGAGGCGGAAGGATAGATGTAGGCGGAGATGGGAACGGAGGCGGAGGCGGAGGCGGAGGCGGAGGCGGAGGCGGAGACGGAGGCGGAGGCGGAGGCGGAGGCGGCAGGGTAGTTGTAGGCGGAGATGGGAACGGAGGCGGAGACGGAAGTGGCAGGGTAGGTGAAGGCGGAAATGGGAGCGGAGACGGAGGCGGAGACGGAGGCGGCAGAGTAGGTGTAGGCGGAGATGGGTACGGAGGCGGAGACGGCAGGGTAGGTGTAGGCGGAGATAGGAATGGAGGCGAAGACGATAAAGGAGATGGCCGTGGAGACAGGGGCGGCGGTGTAGGCGGAGATGGAGAAGTCAACGCAGGCGTAGGCGTAGAGGAGGAGGAAGTGGAGGCGGGGACGGAGGCAATGGGGTAGGCGGAATCGGAGGTGTTGGTGGAGATGAAAACGGAGGCAGAAACGAAGGCGAAGGCAGAGGTGGAATCGACACGAAATCAGACACGATGAGTCAATGCGTGATGACGTGGGCCAAACAAAGCAAATCATTGATTTCCTTACTAACATCAGAATTTGCATAAATTGTATTATATAAACCTCCCTCACAAACACCAATGCGTAACCAGCTAACGTAGATTTAGGGGAAACATGCAGGGAAATAATTATAAATTATTTTCTTATAGTTATATTGGTTCAACAAATCATTAGGAAGAATGACATATTAGTACATATTTTGCACCGAAAGGTTTCGAATCATTTATCCCAAAATTGTGCTTTGATAATTACATGATTAATTCGTAGATTAAAGTTGTGATTATTACTAGTAAAGTTTGATTAGAACATCTTCGAGTTTTACTAATAAAATCTAATCTACTAGAAAAATCATCCCTTAGTATCGACGTCAATTTTTTATGGACTTCCGCAGGTTTCGATTTGAGGATATTTTCATTTTTTACGAAAATTGAACGCAGAAAGCGTAAAGTGTATCATAAAATGAAAAGAACTTTTTTGCCGATAAAGTGAATGAAAAAGATATATCACTAAATGGTACAAAATGAGATGTTTCAAAATGATCTTTAATATAAAATTAATAGTAAATGGAGAAAACCCCGTTTCATTACAGCTTTGTAAAAGGAATTCTTGTACTCCTCGTGCCCTCTTACCTAAGGTTGCCAAAAAAGTTCATGTAAAACGGAAAACATTCGACAAGCAAAAAGAAAGCATCAACACATTTCTTTTTTATAAATATTTAATTTAGTCTATCATCGACTCTATTTCTTTCTTCTCTCCATTTGCAATTCAAGTGAAAACATTCGTTCACAAAATGCAAATGAAGATGGTCTGAGCGTCTCTTTTTTATTTTAGTCGCTAGACAGAGACACTGTCGCATGCATGTATCATGTGTCAGCGTTCAGTAAAAAGATATTTATGTCTTCTATTCTAAATTAAACACTAAACGATGCAACGTAGCAGATGTTAAACATGTGATAAAAAAATGACAACAAATGTTACAAAATTTACTAAAAGAAGAGATTCAAAATACCAATGTGGACGAGAGGGCAATTGACGTGAATGAAGGACTGTCCTCCCAAACGGAGGTCGGGTGGCCACCCCACCTGCCAAGCGAAGGCTCAGGTGCGTCCTCTGTGAGCCCAGGGGCGTCGGGGGTAGGCGCGGGCCGTCAGGAGGCGCTGACGGGAGGGGGCGTTCCTCCGACGGCGCTGACGAGGGCAGCCAGCGACGGCCAGCGGCCCTGGCGCGGGGTCCTCGCGGTAATTAAACCCGTAATGAGCGGCCGCCTGGGGGGGAGGGGCGGCGTAGCGGGGTGGCCCTCGGCGCGGCAGCCGGACGCCTAATTAAACGGGCACGCCCCCCGCCACCTCGCACAGCCGCGCGCGCGGCTCGGACCGGCCCGAAAAACGCGCCCCCGACCACGCACAGCAGCCGTCACAGCGCGGCTTGTCTCCGTGAAGGTGCTATTCATATTTTATTTACTCGTATCACTTACACTTAAAGAAACAGTCGCGTATTTCGCTGTTCTTAACATCACAAATCATGACTTTCATCTCCAGTAAAAAACATTTATTGCTGCGAATCATCGTTTACAACTAATATTATTTACGAATATTGAAATTAGCCAATTTTTGCCTTCTTGACATTACACTTCATTACCATTGAGCTTTGAACCTTCATTTCATTAAAAGGTTTGTTCCGTTTGTACATATAAATTTTTTTCATTTACATTTCCCCATTTTCTCTTTCTTAACGACAAATGATAAATCATAATGTATGACAATCGAGAGTAAATAAAATATATTTGTTCTCGTACCATCAACAGTTTTCTACATGTTAAGTGGACAAGTTGCGTGCCGTGCGGTAAAATTCTCCAAAATCGAACATTAAAAAGTGGTCAGAAAGAGAACAATGGAAAAAATGAACGCTGTGTGAAATGGAGTTCTTAATGATAAAATAATAAATTTTCAAGTGCATGTTCATTGAGAGTAAGTCTTTATAATTTATTGTTCAGTTTATTTCATTTTTGAGACACATCTAAAAACAGTTCATGGTAAAAAGGTAACGTCATTGTACACATTTCTCTGCTTGGAAGCGGACGATTCCTCAAAACGAGAACATAGGGAATCGTAAGTACTCTGTACAAAGCGTAGCTGTGCAGTATACGTGTAGACTATAGGAAGCATGACGGTGCAGAGTTGACCAAATTGCATTAAATTGAAGTGGGCTCTCGAACTACCGAAAAAGTTTGAGATTCTAAAGACGTGTTTCATTATTGATTTTCATGCTGCGTTATATAATACAATGTTAGAGGATCAGTTTCCGTTTCGGAACACCCGCTCATTCACTTCCTTGCAATCTGCGGACGCGTGCGTGGCTAATAGAAGCACTGTCTCGGCCACAATAATTTATACCTATGAATAATGTGCCTTCGTCTTCTGTTTCACCGGCGACGACAACTCGCGTAAAACGCGCCCTCGTTTCAGAAGGCCGTGAGCGGAAACAGCTCTGCAAGCGCTCTAGGAGGCCGTGCCTGGCCATCACCCCTGAAGCCGTCATTTCGCCGTCTACGTGTGCAACCGGATCCACTGCTCACTTTGCGACGTGAAGCGAACGTTTTACTGCCTACATAAATGTAAAGTGGCAAGCGACGATAGACGCAAGGAAGGGAGATGGAGTAGATGAAAAGTAGAAATGCTCGGGCAGATGGAGCTGTTGGTTGGGACAAAAGACTAACATAACAGATTCGAATTAGTTGGTTTTTGAAGTTGTGTTGCAGAATCATGACATTGCTCATAATAAAATTTTGGAAGGGAGAAAATAGGCATGCCAACGTAACCGCAGAAAAGAGGCAAATGTTGGCTTAGTGGTGTGAAAGTCATAAATTGACTGTCGTGTCTGAAAGGTTACTAATGCCCGCGAAGAGAAGAGAATTAGAGTGAGACTAGAAAATATGAACAAACTGAGGATTGTGGGAATTCTGATGTGGTGTTGTTGACGTTCTTATGAGAAGAATTAAAAGAGGTCATCTTCGTCAAAATATTATAATATATAATATGTTGACGAAGATGACTTCTTTTATTTCTTTTCAAACTGAGGATTGAAAAGATAATGCAGTAGATGGGGTTAGAAACGAGAAAAAACTCAAACCCGCTGTTAAGGTTACATGGGCACTAGTAGCCATTAAACTATCCATAACAAATTCTTGTTAACGGTGGGTGCAATGAAAGTAATTTAATGAAAGTGTTAAATGGAGAAAGTTGGACGTTGACACGATATAGAAAACGGAACAATCTAAAGAAATGAATCTGACAATCACATTGCATTATTATTTGTGTAATATTTTTCACTCACGACGAAATGGCAGAAACTAAACGAAAAATAAACGAAGGTAAACATTTTTTTTTGGGGGAGGGACTGTACCTCACTGCTTTTAAACCCCACGATTCGCCGTTCACGTCGTCAAGAGCCAAATGTCTCAGACTCAGAGTGATTCAAAATTGCCTTCGGACCCATGGGGTGAGGCTCCTGTAATTTACGGCAATGCCATCGCCAATGCGACGAAAAGTAGTTTGGAAATAGTCATTGCGCAATTATCAAGAAAGATAGATTACATTAACCACATTAACATACTGAAAGTTTGTAGCCACATAATAATGTAAGCATAAGGTACAACATATGTATGTTTAGACGTTGAGCGCATGATAACACAAAGGAAATTATGAGACAGTACCCACTGTAAATTTTAAGATCATCGCGTTTGCAATTTCTCCAGGGTCGTCGGTTAGGGGAAGGCTTGCCCTTCGTAACATCCAGCTAGCGACCTCTCGTCAAGAGTAGGAAAATTTTTGTTCCTATAGGATGACACTGATCTTCACTAGTAGGAATACGCTTACGACTTCAGAGGAACAGCATATTGCCTAGGACGCATCAAACCATGACGCACCTGATTTCCAGATAATTGTGACAATTGTGAATTCCAAGACAATTGTGAATCATACTGTGGCACTCAGAGCCCCCACTGGCTTTCTCGTCGGTCCTCAAGAGTTGCCCCTTCCCCCTTTGACGCGAGATTAAGCTGCACACCCCAACGAAAAAGCGTCCGCCTGTAATCGGAAGTCTCAATCGACAATAGGGAGATCGGACGTTCATGTCATTCCAATCAAATCGCATTGACTGGAAACTAGATATCCAAGTACTGAAACCGGTCAGGGATCGTATTTGCGGTAGATTTACGAGCGAAGAAGGCATGCGACCGGCTGTGGATGACACGTGATGTCGACTGCCCGCCCCAGTCCGAACGTGAGTTCATTAAGAAATGACATACCAATTAAGAACTGATATTGTTCTCCTCACAGGAGTAGGTCTCAGGTCTCGAACTTGCAGCTTGCTGTAATAGTAAATCAATAGTATGGTCTTCACAAAGCAATTGTGTTGCATTCATCAATGTGTAATTGATAGATACAGTGTCAGAAGATTGCTGTTTCAATCGCCTGTGTGTTACTCCCATCAGAATCCATATAAATTTATATTGTGAATTCGATCTCTTCTCGTGTTAGTCCTTTCGAATACAGCAAAAATAACATGTAGTAGTACATTCTACCGTAAGTCTAATGACTAATCCCATCTATATAGGTGTATGTGCTTCATTGCACAAAAAGTTAATATTCACGAGAGTTGACTAGTTTAAAGTGCGTGAACTGTTATAAGTTACGATACAGCTAGTGAGCAATCTATTCAGTGCGTTTATAATAACAAACGCATTAAAAAAGATACGTTTCCTATTTACTAAGGCTATTTAGAATACTTCTAAAACAAATCATGCAGGTAAATGTAAAATAAAGTTTACTGGATGATTTCGTATCGAAATCGAATTGAAAATATTTCCTTCTTTCCATCACGTTAGTTTTATTCCTTTGTTATTAGAGTATTTACAGTCTTAGTCCGATAAAAATGACTTTATCAGTATTTAGAGTCTTAGGCCGATAAAAATAACTTTATCAGCCTAAGCCCAAAAAGTTCTAATAAATGAACGATAAACAGTGCGCATGATTGAATTTCAGATGTCTGTGTACGAAAACAAGTGTATCTTGAAGCCCCAAGTGCAGGAGATCCAGCAGGAACGGCACGCGATCGTCGAGGAGCTTTTTTGAGGCGAGAAGTTCCGCAGAGCGCCCCTCGCGAGGGAGGCTATTAAGCGAGACCTCGATCGGGTCGCCTAATCGCGCAGATAAGCAGCGCCGCGATTCCTGATTAAAAGCAGCCTCGGATGCGCCCATCGCCCGGCGCGCGGGGCGGAGACGAGCGCGCAAAGTACACCGATTAGCGGCGGCGACGGCGCGAGCGTTGCCGCGAGGGATGGACGGAGGGAGGGGGAGCGTGCGCACGTACCACGCGCGGCGCCGGCCGTCACGCTCCGCCAGGCGGGGCTGGGAGATGGATGGCGCGTACGAGCGCCGGCGCCATCTTGTGCACAGCGCTGCCCGCGGCTCCGGATTCGCGAGGCAGCCGGCGCAAGACCTGCCGCGAGTTATGGAGGGCGCTGAAGGCATTCCGCTCCACAGGGGCGTGCGATGCGCTGCAACAAAACAGTCGTGCGGCGACTCGTTAATATTGGATGCGTCAAATATTGCGATAATTGACGCGTCCAATATTAGTACCAGCTTGATAGTGCATTTTCGAATAAGTGATTCACAGAATTCGGTAAAAAACATACTTTTCATACACTATTAAAATAATATTTGAGAGTTCCGTGGTTCGTTACATTCCAAGCCGATATTGTGAAGGCGGTCTGCAGAATACCGGCTTTGATATTTGTAGTATTACTCTTGGTGAGTAGTCGATATTCGCGTCCGTGTTTACCTGTTGGAAAAAAATTTCAACGGAAAAAAGGAATGTCACAGATATTTCAAGACTTTAACGCAAATGTTATAGAAACATTGGAGGTATCTGTTAAAAACGTTCATCTATACAATTTAAAAGGACACTTTTCATCTTGAGTTGAAAGCGTCGCACTCCAAGAAAGAAGTATGTGAAGCCGACACCTCAGATTGAAAACACAACCAATATAAATGGATCACAATCTATGAAAAGAACAATAAATAAAATAAATGTTGTAATTATGCTTTCATATAACTCTCGAAAGACGAAGAAACTTTATCAACACTAAAACGAACATTATAAAAATACAAAACCAAATTTTCTTCGTAACCATCTCTCACTCTTCACAAAAGAGCCAACCCACTATCCCCATCACAACCTCTTGGAAGAGACGCTCCAAGACACGAGTGCCACAATCATTTACATCAGAGCGCGCTCTCAAATGAAGATGATGAAAAATATCAAAACGTAGGAAGAGAGGTGTGGGGTGAGGGTCGTCCTCGGGCGCCCCACGATTAATCACGCCCTTTGGCCCCCGCCGAGGGCTGCGGAGGGCGCTTCCCAGCGGAAAGAAAGGCGGCGGCGGCGGCAGATATTTTCTCATTAGGCCGAAGGGACGGGGCGGGGGCGGGGGTGGACGGGACGGACGGGCGCCGTGCCACCGCCGCCCGCGCCGACGTCCTCGCCGCTAATTGTCACCAGCGAGGAGGACCAGGCCAATAACTCAGCGGCGAGGCGAGGCCAGGCGAGGAGCGGCAGCCGCCGAGAAGGAAAATGCCGCTCCGCGCCGCGCCGCCCGCCCGCCCTTCCGCCGGCGGACGCCCGGCCCACGCGACGCCTCTGCCCGCCGCTCGCGCAGCACTCTCCTCCTCGCTTTGCTACTCCCTCTCACTGTCTCCCTCTCACTGTCTCCCTCTCACTGTCTCCCTCTCACTGTCTCCCTCTCACTGTCTCCCTCTCACTGTCTCCCTCTCACTGTCTCCATCTCACTGTCTCCATCTCACTGTCTCCATCTCACTGTCTCTCTCTCACTGTCTCCCTCTCTGTCTCTCTCTGACTCTCTCTGCCTGTCTCTGTCTCACCCACACTCACTCACCCACTCGCCCATTCACCCACTCGCCCATTCACCCACTCGCCCATTCACCCACTCGCCCATTCACCCACTCGCCCATTCACCCACTCGCCCATTCACCCACTCACTCCCGACATCCCCTCTCGTTGTCTGAATCTCTCTGTCCCCGCTCCCCAATGTTCTTTCTCTGTCTTTTTGTTTCTCTCTCTCACTCTCTCTGCCTGTTTATCTCTCTCTTGTCTCTTTTTTCCTTCTCGCTTTCTTTTTCCCTCTTCTCTTACTTTCTTTCTTCCTCTTTTCTTCCTTCTTCTCTTCCCCCTTCTCTCTCTCTCTCTCTCTCTCTCTCTCTCTCTCTCTCTCTCTTTCTCTCTCCTACAGCGGTACGATCAAGTCCTTTCACTCGTGCAATCGACAGTCTTTTTGCAGACTGAGAAATGACACTTATAGAGATGGGACACCACGCCATTGCCTGACCCTACACCAGCACAAGCCCTTCACAAGTAAGACAGTCCTGATGAGCTTTCAACGCGTAATTGTAAAAGTGTCGGGATTTGCCATGCGAATAATGAAGCAGGTAGCAGCGACGACAGTTGCACATTTGTCGCGTCGCAGGCTCGGCAAGACTGGCTTGCCTGAATGGGCTCCTTAACAGGTTTCCATTCTTCCTCTTAAGGATAGGTAAGGGCTGAATGTACAAGGTAACGTCTGGGGTAAATTGTTTAAGGCATTTATCTAGCATTCCCCAGGACTTCATCGAGCCAGGTGCCGGTATCCATCAGAGAAACTGACCACTAAAATTATCGTGTATACAGAGGTCTACTTAGACCCAGCAATTAAGCAACATGAACTTTATAAGCATTTAAAGACGTAAATCATTCTTTCTAATTATTTACATATCTTCAATAGATTAAGTATAAATTACCATTTGCTATCTACTTGCCCCTAGACTTCGCCACCATCACTATAGATCAGACGTCTTGTTTGTCCTTTACTGTACTGTGTGATCTTGTCCTCAACGAACGGAAATAGGCAATAACTTCGCAGAACCGGATGTTTTGGCTACGTTCAAGCACTAAGTCAGCGAGCGTGCAAATACATATCTGTGGGGCAATCGTAAAACAAAATTAGAAATAAAAAATCGGACTATATAATCTATCATAACTCTACATTCCAGTCAAGAAATAGTGGGCCATGTAACAATGCACTTTGTGTTCTGCAATACAGACAAAATTATTACATTCAAGGGACCGTAAGTTGTATGTAAAACATACACAAAACGTGTCTTCTTTTCTCAATATTGAAACATAAAAAAACTGCTCCCAGATTCAAACAAGGGAACACAAAGGAATGTGTGATATTACCTCGTGTCTCCAACTTCCAAATTGCTGCTCTGGAGAGCTGAGATCGCAGACGACATGTGATGATCGCTCCTCTCCAAGTACTTGGGAGAATGTCACGAAGAGAAGATAGTCCGACAACTTCAGATCGACCAGGCAGTCTATCTTTAAACATTTCTCTTTCCAAAGACACCACTGTCCTTGCAACGTGAGAGCAAGACTTGTGTTCCCTCTGTGGTGGATTCAAATACTTTAAGAGGATGGAGGTTATCTCCAATGCTTCTGCGTACCTGTAAATGAACATATGATTTTTAACATATGAAGTTTTCTACGCATGAAAACTATAAAATTATTTTTAATTAAGTATATGAATTATTAATTGTTACTCATCTCATTTTAAAGCTCAGTGAAAAAATTGGTATTTCAAGAAATAGGTAATGATCCCATTACTCGGAGATTTTCTGGACCCACTTGGTTAGATTCTCGGAGACAACTCTCTGCAGATTATAATTAATGCTCTTTTCAGCAGTTGTATCTTACTAATAGTGAGTTCATTGAGATTTTGAACAAATTATGTTTATTTATGAAAATTAACCACTTTCCGAAAGCATAAAAGCTACTGGAACTGTGATACATTGAAAATTTCACAACAAGCACAGGAAAGCAACCCAACCGCGAAACGTTGTCCAGAATGGCCCTGTAAAGAATTTGGGGTTCACGTGCAGTAATGGGACTGGAAGGGCTCGCGTCCCGCGCGGTGTGCATTCGTTCTGGGCAACACGCCCGCGGTCAGAGGAAGCGACTGGAGGTCACCGGAAGGCCGTGGGTCGCCGTCGGAAGGCGAAGCGGATGCGGAGGAATCGAGCGAGGCAGAGCGCGAAGGCTGGCGAAAGAGACAGCGACGAGCGAACAGGCGGCGAACGCGCTCACCTACCCACCACAAGTCTTCGTTATACCAAGGACGGGCACCTCCTTCTACATTGCTTCAGGGGTCATGCGTCAAATTGTGAGCAGTCGTTTGATGCCAACGTCTAAGCCTCATGGCCGTGCCTGGAATGGACGAATGATTTGACGGATATCTTATTTATGATAAAATCATAAAGATATGTTGTAGTATAATATGACAGGAATGACGGAATGGAGGCGACTAATGAAAACGGGCTTTTTTACTAAACATGTTTCTGCCAGCATGTCTTATCTATTTCATGTCAACGTTTCCCTTTAAAGATGACTATTCCGCCTTTTTTAGAATACCTTAGAAACTCTCAAATATGTACGATAACAATGTTTTAGGTGGGAATAATATTAGGATATTCATTGAAATGTAACGGTTAAAATATACGATAAATCAAAAAAGTATTCATTACTACATAAAAATAAGCCTCAATAGCTGTCAGAAAATTTCAGGAGTGAATTAACAGTTTCGAACTCACAGAAAATATTAGAATTTAATTTTCTTCATAATTAAAGAGAGAATTATACTTAAAAAAGACAATATACGTTTTTCTGTGATAATACGAACAAAGTGCAGAACTCGTAAAAAATTGTACGCATAAAAAACACTCACCCACCGCTAAACCAAAAATTTAAGAAATGTATCATAAAATAATAATGATGTAAGCGATAATGAAAGGCTGTACTTGACGATACCTCCAATACATGTCAGCTTAAATTCTTATATAAAATATGCACGTGTGCTCGCGCGTGTAAGTGCTAGAGTGCGTGCGTTTTCAGGTGTGTGTGTGTGTGTGTGTGTTTGTACGCGTGTATGCTCCACGAAAACGTTTGAAACGTTTGACCAACTGTAGCGTTTGCTCCTACATTTTGCATTCTTTTCAGCATCCAAGAAAAAACGAAAGGTGTGGGAATTAGCGGTCAATAAATGTTACTCCAGATTTGGGTGTACCTCAGTTTTATCTGTTTCTGTTAATGATGGAACCCACAATGCATCAAGGAAACAGTGTTGCCGGGCCAAGCAAGGTTTCCCTTCACTCCGAAATTGTAGCAAAATGGCCACTTAATAGTGTAGCAAAGAATGCACACTGTCCAACAACTAGGTAATTTCCTGAGAATAAAGTGAATTACGTCAACATTACGTTCCTAAACAAATATTTCATAGCATGAATTCTGCAACCACTGGAGGAATATATGAACACCAGTTGCAAGGAATGATCACACTACATTTATGACGTCGTGTTGAAGAAACGCAGGCCTTGATATGTCGGGGTTGAGGCCCAGGTGGTCGGCGGGCGGCGGGCGGGAGGCGGCGCTCGCGCTGGGGCGGTCGTGGTCAGTCAGGGGCAGGACGAGAGGGCGGAGGGACGAGGAAGGAAGCATTGGAGGTGGCCGTGACGGAAGTGGAACTGCTAGTCAAGGACGAACAGAGGTACGAGGGCGGAGACGATTCAAGCAGTTCAACTGCGTACGGAGCAAGCACACGATTGTATTCTCATTGGAGTACGTAAATCACCAAACTTGATCCTTATTAGAAAATAATTGTGAGAATGATTTTAGGGTTGGTCCTTGTTAGTAATTCATCTATTATTTATCATAACATCCAATCTCCCTTAATAAAGTTTTTTTCTTTATCTCATAATATGCAATCTATTAAAGCGGTAAACTAACGATATCAATTAGAATTCAATTAAGGAACTTAGTAGTCATGACTCTCGTATAGAACATTAGAGTCAAGACTCTCGTATGAATGTAATGTATACTTTGAAATGCAATGATCGTCACGATAACCAACATCACATGCAACACATTCGGAAATATGATGAACTATCTTATACGGAATACAGTCTGGACGTTAGTTTCATGGATATGAGTAAAATTCAATTTGAAAAATTTTAAGTTCAAATACTAAGCATATTTTCCCAAACGTACTAAACAAATGTTCCGACCGGTACTTCCTTCAATCAGTTGTAGGCGAATACGGAGAGAAGTAGTTCAACAGTACTTGAACAATATGAGCCGGGCAGCTTGTTTTTCGTCTTACTATGCCGTCTTACTATGTCGGAAGAAATCCACTGCTTTACATACTTGGAACATTCGGACTATTCATTCCAGTTAACCAAAAAAAAAAAAAGGTTTGGTTTAATGTCGCGCGAGGAAGCTTTTGTCCGGGGGATGAATACCGTCCAAGGAGTCGTTCAGACGAAGGCAACGAGCAAGCGCGGTCGGCAGCACGCTCTGGAGGCGGCGGCGGAGGGCGGTCGGGGTTGGGGGCGGGGCGGAGGGGGCGGGCGCCGTGGCGAATCTCGCCGCCGCTTGTTAACAGGTGCTCCGACCGCGCGCTGGCTCGCAGGGGTGGCCAAAGAGACACGCTACGTGTCTTACGAGACACTTCCGCGGAATAAACATTTGCAACTGCGCTGATATACAATGCACCCAAAACCAATTCACGAAAGTTAATGTTGCGGTATTTTACACGAAAAAGTAGCGGTGAAAATCATAATTTTTCTTTTCTGTAATAGTTAATGCGGAGTAGAAGCCATCGGAAAGTAGAATAAAGAAACAGAGCGATATGACACGCTACATTCAAACGGTCTCACAAAACGCCTGCTGTACTGGACGGAAGCACTGTCTTGAAAGATTCCAATCTTCGCATTTGTGTCTCTTCAGAGAGACAAACACAGACACGCTGAAAGTGAAGGAAAGAGAAAGGGAGACACAGAGAAAAATATATCAGAAAAAAGTCACGGAGAAAGATTCAGAGAAAGACAGACTCAGAGACAAAACTGAGATATGTAGACTCAGAAAGAAATCAGACTCAGAGAGAGAGAAAGACAGACTCAGAGAGAGAGAGAGAGAGAGAAAGAGACTCAGAGAGAGAGAGAAAGACTCAGAGAGAGAGAGAAAGACTCAGAGAGAGAGAGAGAGAGAGAAAGACTCATAGAGAGAGAGAGAAAGACTCAGAGAGAGAGAGAAAGACTCAGAGAGAGAGAAAGATAGACTCAGAGAGAGAGAAAGACAGACTCAGAGAGAGAGAAAGACAGACCCAGAGAGAGAGAGAAAGACAGACTCAGAGAGAGAGAGAAAGACAGACTCAGAGAGAGAGAAAGACAGACTCAGAGAGAGAGAAACACAGACTCAGAGAGAGAGAAAGACAGACTCAGAGAGAGGGAGAAAGACAGACTCAGAGAGAGAGAGAGAGAAAGATAGACTCAGAGAGAGAGAAAGACAGACTCAGAGAGAGAGAAAGACAAGACAGACTCAGAGAGAGAGGGGGGAGTGAGTCAGGGGCATGAGCAGTGTATCCCAGCCAGAGAGAAAGAGTCGTGGAGGAGAAAGAGATGCGATCCAAGCGTGGAGAGCTTCGATCCAGCGGCGCTAGCTCAAGGCATCGCCTGGCGATGGAGGCCGATGGAGCTGCTCAGTCCGGCGGCCGGCGTCGGCGCCGGCGCGCGCTCGGTCCTTTATGACGCAGCGAAACGGCGCTTTTACAGCGGCGCCGGTTGTTTTGCGGTTTCAACGCTCCGGTAGTTCGAACGTAACGCGTAAATTAAAAACCTCTCAGGGCCCGGGGAAGGAAGCCGCCGGGCGACAACGCGAGAGCCACGGCGGCGGCGGCGGCGGCGGCGGCGGCGGTGGCCAGTGAGCACGGCTCTCCGCCTGTCTCGGATGACAAATGAGCCTCGAAGCGCGCAAGGTGGCAGGCTTGGGCCCCGGATGAATGGAACAGCCGAACTCGATATGCGTTTCCTGTGCTCGGTGTGGCCAGATCACAAATGACCACCGTGGTATTCCAACACAACGTCCGCACCCTAATACTTTGAACTCGATTTTGGCTTTTCCTCGAAACACCTCGATGAATTTTTGATCTCATTTTTCATATTCGATTCTGGTGAAAACACCGAACGTAATATGACCAAGCAGATGCAATGCAATTTAAAATAAATTAAATTTAAAAAAAAACTGAAGTTAAAGTAAAAGTTACGTAATAATAAACAACTTTTTAATATCAATGATAGGTAGTTTGAAGTCTCAGGTCATCTTTCGATATAATAGAGCAAATTTCGGTCTCATTTCAATTTACTCGGCAATATCATTGCTTATTCTCACTACTAAGATTTACAAACAAAAATTTCCTTAACTTCCATTTAATGTTAAAATGTTCGATGTTATTGGGCTCATTTCTCAATATTGTCCTTTAGTGTTATTATATCCTATACATTTTAGCCATGTCCTCGTTTTTTCGTGTCCCTACAATACTTCTTTCGCAGTAATCTTAGGTTTAGAAATAAATACAGATAAAATTGAAAATTAAGTTAACACGAACAGAGATATCACCAAAATTAATGTTTCCACAAATGATAAAATATGCAAATTGTGGTATTAGAAATATGTCACACGGTAGAAAAAAGCCTTACGATTTATTGCGCAATAATATATTCAGCAAATACAAATATATTAAAAAATAAAACCATCTTCATTTCGTCCGACGTACACCCATTTCCCACTTTTCAGTTTCACATTGCAATATTTTTTCCTCGTTACCTGTAATCCTGGTTTCAAAACTGAACATTAAAACACCTGGCAAGAAATTTGTCTTAGTTTTAGTTGCAAATTTCTGCTTAACAACGTGCGCTTTTTCCGAATCGAGGAGCCACAAAACCTCGAAACGGCCCCTCTTTTATGAGAGAGACGTCCGCCGCCCGCCCTTTTGCATGATTAGAGCCTACATTGTGGAACACTTTACAGAAGCATTTTTCAAGTATTGACTGAGTGGCCGCTGATTACAGCCCGCCCGTCTGATGACCACCCAGTAGCCGCGACAAAAACACGTCGAGAAACAGCGATTGCAACGGCGCAATTAGGCTGCATTAGGTACGCACCGCGCGGCGGCGCCACCGCCAACGCCGCCACCACCGCCACCGCCACCGCCACCTCCGCTACCGCCACCGCCACCGCCACCTCCTCCTCCGCCGCTGCCGCCGCCGCCGCCACCACCACCGCCACCACCACCACCACCGCCACCACCACCACCGCCACCACCGCTACTTCCGCCGCCGTCATCGCCACCGCTATCATTGCCACCACCACCGCCACCACCACCATAGCCACCGCCGCCACCACCGCCACCTCCACCACCTCCACCACCTCCACCACCTCCACCACCTCCCCACCTCCACCACCTCCCCACCTCCCCACCTCCGGCGCCGCCATCGCCGCCGCCTCCGCAGCCACCGCCGCGCTGCCAGCGCCGGCGCCACCGCTGCCGCCAGCTCTGCCCACCGCAGTTGCTACTACCGCGGCTATCACCGGCGGCGCCTCCGCCGCCGACGTCGCCGATGCCGCTCCCGTCGACGATCGCTGCCACCCCGCGTCGGAAGCTGGGTCGAACGTCGAAGGGAAGGTGGGGGGAGGGGGATGGCGGATTGAAGCTTTACGTAACTCGCGCAAGGGACACACGTAGCCACCGAGAGTGAATTCCTACTATTCTGATTAGTCTACTGTCTATTCCTATGAACCGCAATGGAATTATGTTGAGGGCTAAGCGTGTCAAACATTTAATTAAATATCTTGTAAATTAAATAAGTGGAAAATGACGAGAAGGCTAGTTATTCAGGTGAAGATTATTATTTTAAATGCATTCATATTTATCCCTTTGAACCTTAACGCTAATGATTCTAAGGGTTAGGGCACAAAAGTTTCAGGCGTTCGGGTGCGAATCTATATATTATTCCAATTATAAATCATTTCACATAGTGTGTCACAGCAGGTTTTCACGGGATACTCCCGTTTCACATGCCTCTGAGCGCAATATCAAGCTTCAACTCTACTATTATCCTTTCATTCAAGCACCAATTCATCATTTTATTCATCATAATTCTCACCATGACATGTCTGAGACGATTTTGAGGTATTTTTTAAGATGTATGGAACATTGTGTAGTTTTGAGTGTGGGTCAAAGTTTAATGAACGAGTATGTCCTTCGTAAACGGAACGTGTACTGAGTGGTGTGCTTGTGTCGTGTTGCAGGTAAAAAGTGGCGCAGCCTGACGCCGCAGGACCGCCGTCCGTTCGTGGAGGAGGCCGAGCGGCTGCGCGTCATCCACATGCAGGAGCACCCCAACTACAAGTACCGGCCGCGGCGGCGCAAGCACAGCAAGCGGGGCGCGCCGGGGCCGGGGCCCGGGCCGGCGGGCGGCGCGGGCGGCGGCGCGCCGGGCGCCAACGGCGCGGGCAGCCCGGGGGCGGTGGCGGGCGGCGCGGGCGCGCGCGGGCGCGCGGGCGGCGCCGCCCCGGGCGGCAAGAGCGCGGCGGCAGGCGGGGGCGGGGCGCTCACGTGGGGCGCCGCCGCCGCCCTGTACGGGCCCTACGCCACGCCGCTCATGCACACGCCCGAGGCGTCGCCCACGGGCAGCCCCGAGCCCGAGGCCCTGCGCCTCAGCCTGGGCGCGCGCCTGCAGCCCGCCGGCTCCCCGCTGCTCCAGCAGCCGCCGGCCCAGCACCACGCCCCCCAGCAGCAGCAGCAGCAGCAGCAGCCGCAGCACCCGGGCGCCCCGGCGTCCGCCGGCGCCGCCCCCCTCGACCACCACGACGGCGGCGGCGGCCCCGCGCAGCAGCCGCAGCAGCCCCACGACGCGCAGGCGCAGGCGCAGGCCATGGGCCAGCCCGAGGACGTCACCGCCGCCGCGCTGCCCACGCCCGAGATGTCGCCCATGGAGCAGGTGAGGCTTCACACCCTTCTCCTCTAGGCATCGCACTTCGATCAACAACATTCAATTCCCTACGCCATGTGATGCGTTGCCTCACAATACTTCGTCCTCCTGCTGTCCAAGAGAGCTTCTGTGTTGTGCGTTGATGTCTGTTTCTTGTTTCATGGAAAAGATGCCCAGTAAATTTAAAAGTGACCAATAGTTTCCGTAAGATTTCATATTCCGTCGTAATATTTTTTGTATAATTCCTTTTTTGTGATGCAAACAAACACTCAATTTTAGAATTTTGTACAGGTGACAGGAGACCACGTAAAAAATAAACATTTAGAAATATTCACTGTAGAGTAACTCCAGATCTAAAGAACGCGGAATGTAAAAGAATTTGTTAACAAAGTACTTCAAATAGACATCCAAAACGCAAAAACTATCTGATACAATACTTTCGTTATTAAATTTCCTTAAACAAAGATAATAACGAAATATAATTAACCTGAGAGTGAGTGCTTGTTCCTTTTTTTTTTGTGTTCATTGTGTCGCGGAAGGCTTCGGGTTCTACTGATCGGAAAAGGAAATACGTACGCATTTACTTTACATACATTCCAGGCAACGATTTGATGAGTAGTTTCAGTCAGTTCTGAATAGGCGACGGACGACGCGTACCCCGCAAAGAATTCCTGGACAGGTGGTCACAATTATGGTTTTCCCTATTCCTTGAGGTGAAAGAAAAACACGAGTCACATAAGTGATGGTATGAGAGAGACGACCATGCCGCAACGACACTAAGCAACCCCTATGTCTTAAACAGTTCTTGAACGCCCAGCTGCAGGCTGTTCCGCGTACTTGAAGAATTGTTTAAACTCTAGCTCTACTGAGGCTGATGAAAACGTATTAAAATTGTTGATTATGCATTTCCATTCTAAGCCCTGCGGAAACTCCGTTCATATGTACAATTTTCGCTAAGAGCTCTCAGGTTCTATCAGAATACAGATATACAGGTTAATGTTTTCTTAAAATTTACACATTCAACTATAACGAGTTGAACCCTTGCCAACGTTCGCACTTTTAAATCATCGTTTAAAAAATGGAAATAAATTCATACAAAATTCCAAATTCTAAAATATAACTTCCAAAAAGTTTAGTTTTGTAGGTGAAGGCTTAACAAATATAATTCGTGACCTTAAAGTTCGCAGCAGCTAGGTTTTAAGTAATCAGGGCTGTCCATTTCCGAGTTGCATCAGGGGGTAACGCTTTCTACATCGTACATTGTGTTGCGGTTTGCATGTGCGCCTGCTTTTTTCTTCTTCTTCTTCTTCTTCTTCTTCAAATATCATAACTGCTGAAATCTACACGTTGTGTTAATTCCCTTTGTTGCACAATTGAGGAAAATGCTGTGCCATGCAGTTGATGTCTTATAAATGGCACACAACCGTCGTCATTCTTTAGTATATTATGATATTTAGAATGCGTCATAATAAATGTTGCAAATGTTCTATGACCTGTAGTAGGGTCGAAAATTATAACTTTTTGCTAATAAGCACGAAATCTCACTGATTGCTTCATGTTGTGCCGCAATCAAGGAAATGTCGTGTACCTGTCGCTATTTGCCATGTCCGTACCTTCCCATTATATGTAACTGGCAAAATGTTATTATTTTCGACTCCTCTACATGTCCTAGAAGTTGGTAACATTTATTACGATATATCTGGTAGAGAGCGTATTAACTACTGTGCTGACGTGTTATCAAAAATGTCGCTTAGCTATTCTATTTAAAACATTTCAAGGAGCTTCGCCATGGAAACCGGTAGGGTATAAATACGGTGCGAGATATGTGTCTTACAGTGCATACATTCTCTGAAGTCGGCTAAAAGAGTCGCCGAGAACGAATCTTGAAGGCAAATCCTTTGGGCTGCGTTGCAGGAGAAGGACAACTTCCAGTTCGGCGCCGGCGGCGGCGCGGACGACAAGCGTGGAGGGGCGGGCGGCGGGCCGGCCGGCTACCAGAGCGCCTACCGCCCTCTGGGCGGCTACGGCGCCAGCCTGCACCACCCGCACCACCACACCCACCCGCACCACCATCACCACCACCACCCGCACCAGCAGTCCGCCGGGCTGTCCACGTCCGCCGGCGGCACCATCGCCGCCATGGGGCTCAGCAACGGCATGATGGTGATGTGCACCAGCCAGCGCGGCTTCGAGCACTCCGGCCTCGTCACCGGCACCTTCTACCCGCCCGTGGCCACGCCGCAGGTGGGCACCACAGTGAGACTCTTTCCATTCATACGCCCTTCAAATGCTGTCCACAGGTGGCTCAGAATAAATGGTGCAATTTTCTAGGGGGGGGTCAAAAATCACTTTTTGTCAATGAACATGTCGTGGTAAATCTCACGTAACGAAGAAACACACATGATATTTGCCCCTAATTGGTCAGTAAATCATGGAGTAATGTTGTTTGGCAAGTTTGTACATGTTCCGACGCAGACAAGAAATGCTTGTACCTGCCAAACACTGATGCAAGATGAGTTGGCTACCAATCAGATGCAAATGTCACGTGTTTCTTCGTTACATTTCCAAAAGAAATCTTTCAATATTTTTTAGAGAGGAGGGAGGGAGCTGTGGATGTAATCGTTGTTACTATGGTTTTAAGACACTTCCAAATGTGATCTCTTGCAATTTCTCTCGACAAGACAATTGCATCGACAACATTTTTAGCCTGATTATTCTAGAGCTTTCTAGAAGAATTCTTGAAAAATGTGCTTTACCTACAGAGATTAAGCGATTGAATTACTAAGAAATATATCTTGATGCATATCATTAATCGTTATGACCAGATTAATCAGATTAACTACAATTTAAGTTAATTTTGTAATGAGACAAATATGTTTAGTAAGAAAATATCCTTGGAGATGCAATGCTCGTTTCTTTAATCATTTTATTTTCACGATTTTTAGAAGATAATGCTTAAAAACATAAGACTAAAAAGAAATAAATGCTCCAATGTTCAGAAAACAGCACCTTGTGAATCCAACATAGTTTCTGCAAGATAAAATTATTCAAATAAAAGAGAAGCGTAAATATGTGGATTTTTAACGTTTTATCTTCCCTCAAATTAGTCTGTGTTTTAAAGATTGATTATTTGTATTTCATTTCCTGTTCACTATGTATACGATAACAGATTCAATAATATAATTTTATATTTTATTACCCATAGCTAATTGTCGTTTTTTCTTATTACTTAATTTAGTAAAGTACAATTGAATCTAATTTACCTAAATTATACGCATGCATACTTTTTAGCGACTACTTTAGTCAATGTAAATCTATTCTGAAAATTCTCATTGTCATCAACCGTACCGCTAGGTTCAATCCTATCCGTGCATCTCTGCGATTTTAGATATCGCAACTCAAAGATGAGACGACTCAAACACGACCACTCCCATCCGCAGGACGCCCAGCAGCTGGCGGGGTCTTCGACGCCGCACGGCGGTGGAGGCGGCGGCGGCGGGGGCGGCGGCAGCGGCGGCGCGGGGTCGTCTGCTTCGGCCGCGGCGGCGGCGGCGGCTGCGGCGGCGGCCGTGAGCGCAGCTAGCTCGGTGCCCACCAGCTACCACCAGACGCTGCCCGGCTCCCCCAGCACGGCCACGCACTACACGTGCCCCAGCCCCGCGGCCACGCCGCAGCACAGCCTGCACCTACGCGCCACGCCTACCTCCGTCGACAGCTACACCAGTGAGTGCACGCGCGCCGCGCCACCGCGGAAGACACGCACAGACACAGACGCGGAAGACACGCCCTCCACACAGATGCGCTACTGTTTCGAAATGGCCATGTTGCCAAAACGACGTAACGGTTTCCGGATATCACGACGTTCGAATATTACTCTGACCGGGAGGTCCTAGGTTCGAGTCTTGACGGCGACAGGATTTTCGACACTAGCTTTTCAGCTAGGTCGAATTCAGTCGTTGTCTGGAGGAGAATTCTAGCGGCCGGCTGCTCTGATCGGTAGTTTTCTACGATCAACACCAGGAGAATGCCGGAGCAGTACCCTAACCAACACTCACATATGCCGGGAGACCGGTCGGGAGTTTGGAGCTTGTCCCGGCTGGGGCGGTGCCCCGCTGGAGGGAGAGTCCTGGTTAGGGGGAAACCCCACTAGCCGACGATAGGTCGGCGCCGGATCTCGCCCTCCACCGGGGGGGAAGATCACCGCCATCTCCCGCGAAAAAAATGCACTACACTAACGGAACTAATGACCAAAGCAGTTGATGTGCCCGGAAACACGAAAAAAATCAATCAATCAATCGAATATCACGTAGTTTTGATTAATATGAGTCTGTATTTGAGATTTATTCATAATGGTATACCTCATTTTTATGGAGACAGACATTTTAAAATATTTATGTGTGAAACAAAATTGTCAACATTCACTTATGACATATTTCAAGGAAGATATGTTAATATTGACGATTTTGTTTTACACATAAATTATTTTAAAATATCTGTCTAAAAAGGCTGAGGAAAACCATTAGGAATGGATATCACATAATATACAAAATTGCAACAGCGATGTCGCCACTTTAGTATTGTGTTTCCTCTCGCTCAGTAGATCAAAGAGAGTCAGGTTGGCGCCCGAAGTGTTCTTGCCGATCCCTGTTCCTAGTAGTAGTACCAATGAGCCTTTATTGTGAGGAGTTTTTGATTTGTTTATTGCCCATTAAGGATGAGAAAGTGTACAAGGTCATAACTGTTTCGCGGAAGCTTTAACATTATTCACAATATGTAATATGGGGTGTAAATACATAGTTTCCAATTGCGAGGAAACTTTCGGGGAAATCGAAATATTTATTCGTTACAAAAA
The DNA here is from genome assembly GCA_011170035.1 of Teleogryllus occipitalis. Lineage (NCBI taxonomy): Eukaryota > Metazoa > Arthropoda > Insecta > Orthoptera > Gryllidae > Teleogryllus > Teleogryllus occipitalis. The sequence continues at coordinate 133,346 of BLKR01009159.1, forward strand.
CATCAATATATTTCCTTCATAGCAATAATATTGTAAGATATTACCCAGAACTGTTTATGATTCAATACGTCTGTCAAAGAAGTGATTCAGCGTGAACGCGAGAGAATCCTTTCAGCCTCTCGCAACACCAGAAAGAATTGTTACAATTGAGCATCGCCATTTATTCATTCATTCATTTCTTTCTGTTTCTCTAGAGAAGTAGTTCCGAAATTTTTTTGATCTCGAAATTGTTTTGGTTCGATAAATAAATTTGCGTTAAAATTTTCAGTCAACACGGTTTGGTTTTTTACACCTCGAAAATGTCTCTTGACAATAAAATGTATTCATAGAATAGAACATAAAATTTCACAGTGCAATGCCAGACACCAATTAGGCCATTCGATTATTTACTATATCTGAATCGGTGATTTCATTTGGTTGCCTGAATGACACCATAGAATCTAATACTTCAGCTTCAGTACGAGAGCAACAAATTCAAAGCGACTATGATGTTAATTTTATGCACTTCAGAAATAAAGACACTACGACCTTTTTTAGACGAACTCATTCTGCTTAGAGAAAGGCTACCGTTTCATTCTTTGAAAAATTCAATTAAAATTCGAGCAACCTCTGGCTAACACCGTTTCTCTTGGCGGCCCCAAATAGTCTCCGACGCTTGCGCTATCATTTGACTGAAGACAGCCTTCTCCAGTACCATTGGTTCTCATTGAACAACAAGCATCAACCTACCCCCAGCCCGTCATTCAAGTGGTGTCGCCACGCATACAGTATCGGTGGCAGTTGATGCTATTCTGGCGTTGCACACATAGGGCGCTATCTCGTGGCTTCAGCTGAGGGTTGCATTGCACCGGAGAGACACGCCAGAGATAGGAATGCCTTGCTTTCCGAAAGAAAAGCACTGCCCTCAAGTTTTTAACATTTATTTCATTTAATAGAAATGGGCGAACTAAAATGTGCGTTATTTGATTGGCACACGAATACTTCTACATACATCTTAGTAGCAAGAATTTTTTTAAAGCTAATTTAAAGTACAAGTATTTGTATTCACTACTATGAATATAAAGTTTAAAAAGCCTCATGCCTTACATTTATCTTTGTAATAAACTTTCACTCCGACAGAAATGGAGTGAATGTTTATTACTGGAAATTGTTGTAGATAAAACTGTGAAGCTCGTCTGATATAGCATGTAAATATAACTCGTGTCGTTTACTTTCATTACACATATACGTCATAAATAATTATTGTATTGCCCCACATGGTGGTTCCTGTAACCGACATCCATCAGGACTTGCAGTTGTGTGTTTGGAGTTTTATACATCTCTTTATAGACCTGCGATCACCATAAACGCCCCACTGTTTATATTATCTGAAGTGAAGAAGAGTATAAAAAGCATTGCCATTTACGACATATTTCACTGAAATGTATATTCTCTATATTCAGATAAAGTTTACAAATTCATTGAATTGATAATTAGATAATAGTGTGTCTCCTATATGTTTTAAACTAAAATTATTCATAAAGTGATACACAATTATTTATAAAAATATTAATATTTTCCACAAGTGTTTTAAAAATTCAAATACATCTTGATCTCCAAAAAATTTACAAATACCACGTTGATATCGACTGAATGTGCCACTTACTAGTCTAGTTAAAGAGAAAGTTTGGAACTTTTCTGAACTCTACTTGACTGGAGGAGAGAGTATACTAATTAAATATTAGAAAGCGAACAACATGGTTCTCTTACGCATGTGTAGTGCTGAAGTTGAAGTTGTCTTAGCAGTTGGCAAGTGAAAAACACGGAAGTGTTGAGAAGGAAGATCGAGAATATAGAACGACTAGAGGAATAGTGGCGGCAACAAATATTTGTGCCGTTTATTTTATTATTGATATATTTATTTTAATTCAATCATGTACAAAATCATTGATCAATTTATAAAATTCATCAAATATGCCCATAAGGGTTTTACGATCTATGTTTATACCTGAACTATAATGAAATATTTATGTTTAACAGTACATGTTTAGGAAGCAAACTATTAAAAAACCATTTCGATGCACAATGTGTGTGTCGTGGCACAAACAGATTCTTTACTTAAAAGTTTACTATGAGAAATTATTGTGAAATTATTACGCTTTTCATAAAAACACTGTACATGAAGAATGATGAATAGCTTTGACCCAAGACTTGTAGCGTATATTAGAGATATTGTTTGTTGGAAATAATGGAGTTTCCTTTGCACAATTCTCTTTCACCTTGCATCGAATTCCCAAAGAAATATCAAGAAATCCTTTCAACGGGGCCCAGCAACGTAATTCATACACACTATCCATATTGATTTCCTTGAGCTCTTTTGGGACATTCCTAACGCTACATCTTTCTCCTCGTATCATGATGTTATGCTATTCGATTAATATATTGAGATTTTAATAGATATATTTTTTAGAAACACAACCGTCCCTAACAAAGCAGAGAAAAAAGGACGGTCGGGAGTCTGCGTTCACTGACGAATATTTTTAAATCCACTGAGCCTTCGCGAAGGGCTCCAAATTCTGCAGAAGAATGGGAATAGTTAAATGTTACTAAGATCCTCATATTGTACAAACTTGCCAACAATTATCTTAACAACAAAAATAATTCAAAACTACAATTAAGTTTCATGTTTGATAAAACTAATTCTATGGTTCACATAATTCTAATAACAAGAATTCTTCCCAATTGGTGTAAATTAGAAGTAAAATGACCAAAAAAAGGGAGGGGGATGGGCCCCCAAAATAACTCGGAGATCGCGGTGGGCAGGCGGGTCGTTAGTCGGCGCGCGCGGGTCGCGGGGGCGCGCGGCGGCCGGCGCGTGTATTACAGTAATCTGCGCGCGCGGCGGCGGGCGGCTCGCTCCGCTAACGAGCGCACCAACCTCACGTCTCGCACGCGTTCGCGCCGCCGCCGCCGCCGCCGCCGCCGCCGCCGCCGCCGCCGCCGTGGCCCTGGGGGCGGCGCGGCGCGGCCCGGCGCGTCCATGGCAGACGCGGGCGGAGAGAGAGATTGTGGCAGGAAAGTACGCGATTACGCACGCAAAACCAAATGGCTCTAGGACAGTCCAGTGAGCGAATATTTCGTGTGTCCGGGCGCGTTCACTTCTTTGGTTATTAGTTCCGTGAGTGTATACTCCTATTTTTTGAAGTGGCCGATGTCATTAGGTCATTGTAAACCTCCTACCTAATAAAATGAATCTTCTTAACGGTGGTGAGGAAATATGTGAGGCCACCAAGCCCGTTGAGACGGATGTTCGTGAATTAATTAAAAAGATCCGTTTTATAAGGCAGGAGGTGTAAAAATGACCTAACGTCCTCGACCACTTTAAAAAAACTAAGTATAATGCACGATAGGCCATGGGTGGTGGTGTTGCTCCTCTGCTGAGATGTGGCGCCGATCTACACGTCGGCTTGTGGGATTATATCCCCTCCAGATATCTCATCGGGGCACCGCCCCAGCCGGGAGAAACTCTAAGCTTCCGACTGGTCTATCGATATGTGTTGTAGTGTAGTCAATGTGAGTGTACAAGGGAAGACAAGAGAATGAGGAAAACCGCATTCGTTCCGGGACGCGTTTGATAGGAAACTACTCCTGCATTCACCTAGTACTAATCGGAGAATAAATTACTCAGAGCAATACTCAATCGAATCTTCATACTATATGATTTGGGATACTTCATAAACGGTGTTTTTTTATCTTCGTACTTAAATCCTTTAACAGTTCCTTTGACCATGTTAAATAAATGCTGTGGCTGTAGCACCACTGATGATGCTGAACGTTTCCCCGAAAGAAGTCCTAAGGTTTTATACGTAACATTAAATAAACCATATTTATATTATGATTGTGAGTACCTCAACCCAATGATCTACAAAATGAATTTCCATAAGATCTTGACTCAGACTTCTAGAATAACCTTTTGCATTGGTTATTAAAGTCTCATTTACGGAATCATGCATATTATTATATTTGCATTCATATAACTTCATTAAGAAATTCAATTATTCAGAATTCCGTATATCAAACAGCATTCCAATAGGCAATGGATGCGTACTAGATATTTATCACCTATTCTAATAGACGAGAGTGCTCTTGGTTTGTGCGGATGATGCCGCGTCGAAGGCTGTGATGCCGAAGTTTGGACCATTTTGTGTGGTCTTCCTCAGGGCTGGTCTGGCTGAGTAGCTTTGATGGTTAAACATCGGCATCACATCAGTGACGCCGCGTCCCTCGGGCAGCCAAGCACTACCAGAACTTGGAAGACTAAGACTTCACTTTTCTAACGTATGTTCCTTGCGCAGGCGCGGTGATGATGGCGGAGGAGCGTGCGTACCAGCAGCACCAACAGCAACAACAGCAGCAGCAACAGCAGCAGCACCAGGCGCACGGCGTGGTGTCGTACGTGGGGCAGTCGGAGGAGGAGGAGCTGATGTTGGACGACGGTGCCGACGGCGTGGTGGACGCCCGCGAGTTCGACAAGTACCTCAAGAGCGGGTACGCCTCCTCAGCGCACCACGCGGCCGCCGCCGCAGCCGCCGCCGCCGCGGCCGCCGCCGCCACGCACGACGCCGCCGCCGCCGCGGCCGCCGCCGAGGAGGCCATGCACATGGACAGCAACCACAACTACCACCAGCACCACCACCAACAGCAACAACAGCAGCAGCAGCACCACGCCCACCACCAGCACCACCAGCAGGCTCCGCAGCACCACCCGCACCACCAGCAGCAGCAGCACCATCACCACCAACAGCACCCGCAGCACCACCAGCAACAGCACCTCTACTACACCCACCACCAGGGCCCGCTGGACTCGGTGCTGCTGGGCGGCGGACACGCGCTCAAAGTAGAGCCCGGCGTGCTGGCTCACCACGGCCACCTGGCGCACGCCTACGACCAGCCGCACTGCGACTACGGCGACCCCAGCGCCGGCTCCCCGCAGCAGCAGCAGCCGCTGCCGCAGATCAAGACGGAGGACGACTTCAGCGTCATCCTGGCCGACGTGCGCAAGACGTGCTACAGCAGCTGATGCGGCGGCGAGCCAGCGGCGGCGGCGGCGGCGGCGGCGCCGGCGGGGCACTGGTGCTCCGGCGCCGGTGGGGGACACCCACGCACCACCGTCGCGTCCTGAGCCCGCCACCACAGCTCCGTCGGCCGACGCAGCACTGCACGACAGAGCATTCCCGTGGTGGAATTACAGAGCGATTCGCCAGGTTTGGTCAGCTTAGCGTTTAAATGTGAAAATCAAGTCATCCATAAAAGACATTAAAGAATACAAATTTCTTTCTTTTTGATTGCCTTCCGAAGTTGTTTGAATGGTGTGGTGGAATGAATACGTGTGTTAACAGAGTATTTATTAAATATTGATAGCAACGAAAAAAGGAATAAATTAAAGTGAGAGACTGATTCAGTGAATGGAAAAGGCAAGCATGAGCGGCAGTGAACGACACTCTTTATTATGGTGATCTATCAGAAATCTTGTGTGAAGTGTTTACAGTTTTCTCAGGCATTTCGTCTTCGGGGCGTATCGAATCGTGTTGACTGTCGATCGTATGCCAAAGCATCCGGAGTTCCTCGGCCCAATCTACAACGACTCGCGCGCCATTTGCGGCCGTCCAACCTCAAGACGTCCAACGCCCGAAACACACAGCTGCACCTCCGCGGAAGCGGGGGCTTGCCTGGCTGTTTCCTCGAGACTCTCAATCGTGAAATGGGGCCAGTTCATCCTCTGCGCCTAGTCGCGTGGAAATTGTGATACGTTTTTTATTGTTTTTTTGAGAAACCACCGATTTTCGAGACCGTGTGATACAAACGTTTACTAGAAGAGAGATTGAACAAGGGACACTTCAAAGTGCCGGTGATCGTGAATCGAAGATCTCTCTGTTGTAGTCTGTCTCCGCCCCCTTCCAGCTACTCACTTCCGGTGTGATCTTGATTTCTTTCTCCTGCTCAGCGGGCGGAGCGCTTTTCAAGTTTATTTTTAATTTTGCACATATGTTGTAATGGGATATATACTCTAAGTTCAAAGTCATGTGTAAATGTGTTTTCTCATTAATGTACATATGTTGTGTTAAATAATTATGTTATGGTTATTGCAGAGTAATGTTTCAAATCTATTTGCGATGTTGAGAAGTGTGCATCTTCCCCTACATTCCTTACGGTTTTATAAGATAATTGATTTTGAAAAACATGTTTAAAGATGTTAAAACTTTTTATACATCGCTATTCAATATTTCTTGTACTTTTTGGAAATTTGTAAAATTTATCATATCAAATTATGACATATCAAGTGCCTTTAAATGACAATATTGCAATTTGTATTAAGTGTTGTTATTAAAAAGAGGTTAAATATTTAGTGAAGAAAATATCTTATATTATAAAGAAAGGCTCGCGAGAAATGCAATGATTTGTGATCTCAAAATTGTATTTTCTGAATGCGGTTGTTGTGTACACATTTTGTGTAAAGTAAATAAATTAATGAAATACATTTATACGACTTGTCTCAAGTCCCGCAGTAACTAAAATTCCCCCAAATTACACCGTTGTGCCTTTACCTTTATTTAAGTAAAGTGGCGCGTGTGAGATATTTTCCTCATAATGTACTGCTAGTTAATGAAGAATCGAATTGCCGGGTAGGAATCTGAAGCAATTCTGTTTCATTGCGTTCAATAATATAATGTGCTTGTCAGTGTCTTCCACAGTAAACTGCCACAACTATTTCCATAATTCACATTCCTTTCAGAGTCCTCCAGTGCCTTCTGATCAACCAAAGTTTCTAGGTAAAATATTAGATTTGGCTTTTCATAAATATGGAGAAACGAAGCAGACCTACGAAAATATACATTCAGAAAATAGCAAATCATTTTGCATACTCATCCTAAGGGATCTGCATTTTGGATAAGGAAATACTCTCTCTACACCGTGAGAAAAGACAAATATTGCCTGTGTTTTCTCTCGAGTCCAAAAAAATGTTTATTTACCTGTTGCATATTTCTCCGTGTAGAGTATTTTGATCATTGTATATAGACTGTATTGATAAACCTTTTTAAAGTATGCATGTACCTGTTATATATATATTATCATTACAGCATATTATGTTGACACTGGAGTTAGAAAATAAATAAGTTCTTAAATGCTACTGAGAATTTATACCGCTATGCTCACTTACCAGACCCATCCATCATCCGACCATCTGACAAAGAATGGGAAATGAAAAAGAAGCAAAGAAAGAAGTAAGAAGAAGGGTGAAACAGGTAGCATGTCCGCAAACAGACACTTCTGTAAACATCAGCTGAAAACTAAGTGAATAACTTGCGAAAAAAAAAGCCTTACCTCACTTGAAAGTGAAATTAAGTTTTAAGACAAATGTGTTTGTAATATCTATAATTTTAAGTAGCCTATCATAAATTTAACTATATTGCTCCATCAATTGTTGTCAAAAGGTAATAATTTTTGCAGACGTCCAAACTGGAAGGCAGAGGACCGTACTATATGAATTTTTGGCAAGATATGGCGTATGATCACAAAGACCTTATTGGTTAGCATTAGAAAGTGCTCTCTCGCCCACAAACACAGAAAAGCTAATAATAGAGAACTTGAATAGTATAAAATTGGTAAGTCGGAAAAGGTCACAGTAACAACTTAGTAACTTAGTGGGTATACGAACTAATAGAAATTCACTACATGATTTTCTGTAATCCAATGCAATAAAACAAATTACTCTAAATTACGACGAGTGGTGTGTAGCTATTGCATACTCTATGCCCCGGAACTTTCTATTTTTTGGATAAGAATATTTGCCCTCTTTTTAGCATTGAGGCCGATCATGTTTAGATCGTATCATGACGTTACGAGAATGGAAAAATGCATAAATGTTAATTAGATAATCTAACCATTCCTTAGCAAAAAAATCTTATTCTGTTTTCCTGTATCATGACGCCTTTGCTCTTAATGGGAAGTAAAGGGGCTAAATTTAAAAAACCGAAAACATGACATTAAGGAACCTAATCCCGCATTCAAGATAAGTGTCAGATTTACCCGACCGTGTTTGCGCGTTTCGTGTTAACAGCACCCGAAAGGCGCAGATACGAACAAATAGGCGCTTTCGAATTGACTGTCTCGTTTTCTCAATTTGTGCCACTCCCGGACTCCTGGACCAACCGATACTCACGTTTGTACGGGCGAGGTAGAGAGCATTTGTACGGGCAAGGGCGTGTTCAGCACCTGTCCCACAGGGCAGGGGCGTGGCCCGCATGGCGTGCACTGGCCCAGCGGTTATCTGTGGGCCACCGGCGTGGTCCGCTTGCTTGTTGAGTCAGCGCGAGACTAGGCGCTCGGGCGCGATCGGCTCTAATCTAATGAAAGACTAGTGGTACTTGGGATAATACAGCGGGTCCCCGCGGGCAATCTGGACCGAATTCTTACATTTAAAAAAATATTTGTGCTAGGCCCGAAGGTCCTTAACGTAGTTCGATACATTTACAGTATATTCAATATATTTGTATGGTTTTCGGAACATGATTGATACACGAATCAATTAATTACATGGATACATTAAGTAAATTCAATAAATAATAATTTATGAACTAATTGACTAAAGCCAAATGCACGGAGCATCAGGTCCATAATGATCAGTGAGGGTCAAAAAACTGTCGCGGCAGTTTTCGCTTTAGTCTAAGGTGAGGATTTTCTTTATTCTTACAATTGAGTAGCCCTGTTGCAGCAGATCGTTCTCGGAACCGGTTCCTCACGCAAACTTTGAGAATACGGGCAACTACAAACATAACTAAGTGCATTCCAACATAAAAGAAGAGCCGCGATGGATTCGTTCGTGGTAGATTTACCCGCGGGGTTGAGTCCACAGGCCACTTTCCACAGAGAATTTGCCCGGCCGTGTGTAAAGGAGCGAGTAAAACTGTGAGGTTTCCGGAGTGTATAGACTCATACCTCGCACACGTTCGCGCGCTGGTTCTTACTTATTTTCTCACTGTGCAAAAACTTTCCAATTCAAAGGAAAGCCGCCGCCCCCCTCCCGACCACTCGCTTTCACCCCCAAACCCTTGAACCTTGCCACTCTCTTCCTATTACTTCCTTTCTCCCCCCTCTCTCTCTATATATCTCTATCTCCCTCTCTCTCTCTATCTCTATCTCTCTCTATCTATCTATCTATCTCCCTCTCTCTATCTATCTATCTATCTCCCTCTCTCTCACTCTCTCTGATCGTACATTTCCTCCCCTCGTTTGTGATAAACTCTAACACCCCAAATTCTTTCACCTATTCCTCAACGTCCTTCGCTATTTCTCAAATGCGCAATGTGTGCAGATAAAAACCAAAATAACAAAAATGGTATAATAGTTCTAAAAGAAGCAGATAATGTCAATAAACTATATTGGTCTTAAATGTGTCACTTTATAAAGATGTCATCGAAAATGCAGTAGTAATTGGGAAACCAAACGGAGTAATTAATAAATAACCTAAATGCTCGAAAACAAGTAAAGATTTGCAATGTTATTAATATTACATATAAGTATATTCCATAGCTAAAAACTAAAATTGTTTTTCACCCAAGTACATACAATAAAAAAAGCTGAAAAAATACTCAAGGAGGAATATGTTTTCTACCCTCTTTTTTATCATTTAAATTATGATTGTCTATAATGTTATCTTTATAGTGTCTCAAGTAACTGTCTAAAAAAAACTAATTGTCTTAAAATCTAATTTGGAAACTTTATCAAGATTCTCTACCATCTACCTTTTTAAATTTTATTAAAGTATTATTTGACATTATAATCTCAACATAATTAGCAGTTTTCGTAAATTTTTTTTTCATTTAGCATCCAAATTAATTTAACTACAGCATCGATATCTGCATATCACATTTCAGTTTCCTTCTACAATTCAAACAAATCATCTCAAGTGAAAGCTTGATATTGCTATCTTCACAATTACTTTGGAATGACAAATACTTGTCCAGTCATTCATAGTTAGTTAACTCTTAATTTTATTTAATTTTATTTTCAAAAGAACATGGTAAACAGAACAAACTTTATGGAGTTATCAAAAAATAAATGTTAATAAAAAACAGTTTCTTTTTCTTAATGAATTCATTCAGTTTTTTTTAAACACAAATGAGGTTTATTATGTTTCAGTTAGTCCTTACAAGTTGGCAACGTTTTAAATTTGTTATATTCCAACTTAATTACTTATATAGGTAAGCTGCTGTCTGCTTATACTAAGATATAAATAAACTTAAAATATATTACAAAATTTTCTAAATTTTAATGACTTATGATCTGTGGTTAAAAGTAATTTAATAAGATTGGGAAAATTATTATTATTTTCAATCAAATTATCTTCTGTATATCACTCGAATATTGTAAACTAAAACTCAAGTTTCTCTTCAAAGCATTAGCCTGAAGACAGCTAAAAAATATTAACTGAAATGTTGCCGACTTGTGATGACTAATTGAAACAAAATAAATCACATTTATATTTTAAAAACTGAAAGTCTTTAATTATAAGAGGAACTTTTTTTATTAATAGTTATATAGACATTCATAAGAAGAAGAAACATTTTCAAAAAGTAAATGAGAGTGGTTGAAAAACGCCTAGAATTTACTTAACTATGAATATTGGTTTACACTCTTTAGCCATTCAAAAGCTACTGCATCATCGTAGTTTAATTCTCCCTAGCAAAATAAGATCTTCTCTGAGAAAAGATGATGAAATCTATGATTTTAATTCTTGACGCTTTTCTAGAGTATTTTGTGTTCATAATTTTTTTTGACAGATCGTCTGAGGAAAAAGCTGCACTCGTTAACGCCAAACTTTAAAAAAACAATGTTCCCCACCAGATAACTTGAAATGCCTAAATATATTCCAAAATATGCCACTCTTAACAAATTAAGTTCACAATTGGGCAAAACCCATAACACACTTCAGAGGCTCGCATAATAGGTATAGGAAAATACAGACAGGAAAATGAATTATTAAATTTATATTTCAACACATATTTTTCAAACAATTCAGCATATAAATCACTTGTAAGTGTATAATTTTCAAAACAACAACGAATTTAAATGTATCACAAAAAAGTAACACGTGTTTCTATATTTTACTTATTAGATACAAATTTAGTTATATTGAATAGTTTTTAATTCCTGAACGAGATGGGTATCGTAATGAAAGTGGTTAGCAAGATAGAGGCAAGAGAATTCAGTAGCAATTTTATTTTGCAACAAACACATACTAATGTCCATTGGAGGCACATTAAATACTTATTATTAATTTCATTTTGCCTGCAACATGCTCTAAATTGAGACTTCATGAGTAAGAAACTAAAGAATGAAACAATGAAACATGAGACAAGGCGATCCAATTTGTTGAATTGTTCATAATTTACATCATACTACAGTAAATGAACTATTCGTTGTAATACATTAAAGAATACGCATTCCAATACACTTATGACACCTGCTAAAATCACCAAAAAGAAAAACATGAAAAAGAAGTCCATAAAATTCCATTCCATAAAATAATCAAAACCTTGAAAGCAGTTTGCTCTTGAAAGGATGAAACTGGAGAAAAGAAGAATGTAATACACAAAACTATTACTGAAGAACATTACTTTTAAATATGTAATAAAATTTGAAAATACAAATTTATACATAAGCAAAAATTGGGGGTCACGAGTTTTCATAATGTTTTAGGGTTGAATGGGAGGTAAATCTCTTTGTAATGTATTTTTCCAGCACACTACGGAATTTTATTACGTTTCTACGTAGTCCCCTTATATCTTTATGCACATTTACATAATCTTCAGTTCTACTGACGCTAGTGTGTAAAAAAATACGTATTTAGCTATTCCATTCATTATTCACAGTACTGGTTATTGAGAAACACTTTTCATCGCCGCACTTCTTCATGGTGGAGAATAGATAGAGGTATTGATTGATTGATTAATTAGAGATTCCGGGCGCGTTAACTACTAAGGTCATTAACCCCGAAAGTGTATGACATTTTCTTCTCGGGAGGTGGCGGTGATCTTCCCCCGTTGGATGGTGAGAGCCGGCTCCGACCTACCGTCGGCTATCGGGGATTTCCCCAACCAGGTAGGTATCAGCGAGGTACCGCCCCAGTCGGGACAAGCTCTAAGCTCCCGACCGGTGTCCCGATGTGTGTGGTAATGTAGTGCATGAAAATGTAAGTGTGTGTATATAAGGGATGAGAATAGGTCAAGGAAGAAGAAGGAAAGATCGCGCGCGTTCCGTGGTTCGTTTGTTCGGCTACTGCTCCGGCATTCACCGGACACCAGAAGTCTCCTCCAGATCGCGGATGAATTCGTCCTAGTTATGTCGCTAGTGTCGAAAATCCTCCCACCGCCGACACTCGAAGCTAGGGCCTCCCGTTCAGAGGCACTGCAGTGACATCAGTTGGTGCCCCCCTGAGCTACCACTCCTGGTGCATTTCTTCACGAGGAGAACAGAGAGGATAGAGGTCTGATGGGGCCAGGCCATACGACTAAGACGAATGTCGCAACCGATTCGCCCAGGCGTCCCAAGTTTCACGATCACTACTCAAGAAATGTATTGGTTGCAAGCCTTCCAAATGGAGAACGTCCAAGAAGTTTAGATTCAGGAGAGACAATTAAAAATACTTCCTCCTTTGAGAAAGAGAATGTGTTCTCTTATTACTTTCTTTGATGTATGGAAACGTTCGTTTGCTTGAACAGATAAATAATTAAGGAGATGGTATTAAAAATGTTAATGTTCTTCAATAAAAGTTCTACTGTTTGAAAATGCATCAATAAGCAAATAAAATTCACGATAAAATTATGATGCTTTATCATTTCATTTACTATTATAATCTGTTTGTTTATCAGTACATACAGAAAGGATCTCCAAACATTTCATTGCCTATTCTCCCTCTCTCACGATAATTCTATCTTTACCGTCGTGTTAAACAGCTACTTTACGATGTACCGATCCACCGACTGGAAGATATTTCGCGAATATTTAGTGTGTAAATATAAAATGTAAAATACTAAGAATGCTAATTTTCCATATTTAACAGACCAACGAAATTAGACTAATTGTACGTCGTAACAACCGATAATTCATTTATGGACAATTAAACTCCTTTTAATTAATTTTACTTTCGACTTCAAAATTATCACAAGTCAAATTTATTCTCAACAATCCTAAAAAATTAATGGTCCTTCTAATTCATGGATTAGTTCAGGCCTATTGGCAACCAACACGGCTTCACACCATCAATACCACATCTATCACATTAACAACTACTAAACTCCGTGAAACCACTCAACCTCATTTTATTGCGTTGTCGTTTATGGAAAATATATTTCGCTTGACGTAGAAGCGTCTATCGCAATCACAAATCCAGCCGTGAAGGCGCCAACAAAGTCAAAGCACTTCCCTCCTCCATTTCCTCCCCCCCTCCACTTTCCATGGCACCTCTTCGGCCGATACGCCCTCGTGCCACGATCTTTATCGAGGCTAGGCCAGAGCACGACCGCGCGGCGAATCCCAGCGCGCGAGAGAGAGACAAGGATGAAAAACGTACAAAAGTAAAATAATAAAGAAAACAACGATAAAAAAGGAGCTGCCACAAAAGAAAAGCGGGAATAACAGAAAATATATCGTTAATACGCTGACCGGAGAAGCCGTGAGAGGCGGCGGGGAGGTGCGCGATCGCAGGCACGCTCTCAAATAAATTATTACGTTACGGATGAAATCTTTAAATCCCACTCTTCTTATTGCTCGGCTCACCCCACCCACCCCCTCCCACACGCGGAGGGTGGGAGTTTCGATTCCTGCGGGACCTCTAGTGCTCCCTTATAGAGTGTAATTAATAAGTCCATTTTTTATTATGTGTCTCTAATTAAGATACAACCTATATATTACGGGCTGTGTATATATTACGGCCGTATGAAATATCGGCGGCCGGGGGATCGCTATCGGTTAGCGGGCGCGGGGGGCGGTGCGGGGCGCACCCACGCTCTCCGGACGGGCGGCGGGCGGGCGAGCGGGCGGGCGGGCGGGCGGTGTCCTTTGTAGCCGGCTGGTGTTTTCGAGTAATTTATTTTCCTTGCGCCACCCCGCTCTCCGGTCGGGCGCTTCCCGCCCGCTGGCCCGCGCGGTATTAATGCGGCGGGGGCGGGGAGAGCGAACGGGCGGGTGGGTGCGATGGAGAAGGGCTGGGTGGAGGAGATGGCGGTGGTGAATCGAAGGGGAAGCTGAACAGGAAGTCGCTAGAGTGGCGATCACGCGGAGAACGACGAGCTCGTTTCTATCGACAAGCTTCTTTCTATGTCAACGGTGGAGGGGCGAGCAACGATGCCAGGTGAGAAGGAGAACCAAACGGTGCAGATGGAGGAGGTGATAGATCAGAGTGAAGGTCTGTAAGAATGCTCTGAGTATTGCGATAATATTTAGTACAACTTCGTTTCTATTTGAAAATAGAAATGTCAATGATGGAGTAGGAAACAAAGAAGCGACTCATGAAAAGGTGAGTATCGAGGTGCAGGGAATGAAAGGAATGATAGGGAAGGCGGTGGGAGGATAAGTGGGAAGGCTCGGGAGCAGGTCGAGAGAATTGCGACGGCACTGAGTGCGACGGGGTCGTTTGAGTCTCGAGATAGAAAAGTCAGCGTCTGAGAATCGAAAGGAAACGCCAACTTCCTTCGGAAAAGAAGGAGAGGGGGCGGGGTCGCGAGGCGAAGAGTTTAAAAGAGAATTAAGAGAGTTCTGCGCGAAGCAAGTAAGCACCCAAAGCGAGGGTGGAGGTCCGTGCGGGACCGGTGGAAGCGCGCAGGCTGGATGGTGTTGCACTAGCTCGGAGTGGAGATGGCGGGGACCGAGGGGGCGGGGCGCGGGCGGCGGGGAGGAAGCGGGGGAGGGCGGGGAGGGGGAGGGGCCGGGCCAGGCCGAAGCGAGCCGGCCGCGCAGCTCTCGTGCGGCATCTATTAGTGCCGCGAGGACAAATTGATGCTAATAGTTGATTGTATTAAGTCGGTTCGAGTAACGCGCGCCCGGCGGCAGGCTGGCCCAACGTTCGCCCGCCGCCCGCCGCCGCCATCGCCGCCCCCGCCGACACCGCCCGCGCCCCGGGCTATGGCAACAGTGGGCCCAAATAAAACAAAATGCGCGTAGCTTATTTTCTATGATTCGGACAAAGCATTCTACGAACAAAAGAATAAAGCGATGAATAATTTGTCTAAATAGAAATGAAACGTAAGTACATGCGTACAGTTTTAATGAACTTTTCCACAAAATTTCCGATTACTTTCTATTGCATTTTCAATACTTTTCACTGGATTGATTGATTATGTCCTGGCGCATCAACTGCTATGCCCTTTTAGGAACGCTAGTTAAGTAAATGTTATAACATTTGCTAAACTAGTGTAACTAAAAGCGAGAGATGGCGGTGTTCTTCACCCGCAGGATGATGAAATCCGTCGCCTACCTATCTCTCGGCTAGCAAAGGTTTCCCCCTCCATATATCCACCCCAGCTGGGGACCGCCTCAGACGGTACAAGCACTTAACTCCCGTCTGGCCTCCTGATGTGTGTGGTGGAGTAGACAAGGAAGAGTAAGGAGAAATCATCCGCACTTCGTGGCCCGTGTGCTAAGGACCACTCCGGCATTTGCCTGATATTGATTGGAGAAACCACAGAAAACTACCGATCGGAGCAACTGGTCGCTAGAACTCCGATCCCAACTCAACGCAGTTACACGCAGACATCTGTGGTGCCCATCTACCATTACAATAAATAAAGATCGGGGAAAGTGTAGGGTGAATTTGTTGCCCAACATATCTTAAGAGAATTATTGGCAAAAGATGATGGACACCGGAATTAATGAAAATGTACCTAAAGAAAAATTCGAACTTATAGGACTCGAAACGTGTAAATTTTAAAAAGAATAAAAATTTTCTGTTTAATAATTGGTTACTATAATAATATTTCCGGCTGCAGTTCACTAGCGGTGAATCTTCTTGGCATTCATACTTCATTTGATGAAATCTGTGGCCACAATTGAAAATTTTCAAAAGTCATTTTGCCAACGATATGGTGATTGAAGTGCACAACACAGTGTATAATGGCAATGAATTGGCTGCGCTAAGTGAATATTGTGGGAAACGAGGAAATATGTTCACAGTGGTGTCGTCAACACAGACTTGTGACTGACAATGTTCAATGTCAGTTATCCAATTTACAGGTTCGAATTTATTTTTTCTTAATCTCGTACGCCAAAAGCTGGGGCCTCCGATTAAGAGCTTCCGACGCGCGTATAAAGCGTCTGATGTATGCTAAAATATTCGGCAAAAAAGAATTTTGAATAAAATACGCTGTAAATTTTGCTTTGGACAGACTCAAGAATGTCGTATGTCAATCCGCAGGCAGAAGCCGGAATCATCATTATCATAATGTAACAAAGGGTCTAATTGCCTCACAAGTTTGAGCTTATAATACGACGTTAATTCGCATGCGAGTATTCGTTATACGTGCTTTAAAAAATTCATTAGTTCTATTATTTTGGTTAAATCTATCCACGCTTCACTTGTACAATTCATGAGGTTTGTGCTGTGACACACGTCGAGCAAAAATGGATTCCATTCCCACTAAGTAAACAATAACTGTATTTTCTACCTCGCATACAAGCAAAACATGAGCATATATTTTTTTATAATTGTATCAATATTTCTTTTTATACTTTTCAGCGTTTCACAAATCGTTTCATTAGAGAACAATCATTTTCATAAAGATCAACGTAGTACAAGAACGCTCGTTTTCGTCCAAGGCATCTTCTTTTCATTCACCTCTCACCGAATCCCTTTCTAATGGAGCTTTTTCTTCCAAAACTGTTGTTTAAGAGCATATATGTGATTTATAATGAAATACCTTAAATAAATCAACACGGAAAGAATAGTAGTCAGGGCTGAGAGAAATGTTAGGATCTCCCAAAAAGGTATAAAAATCTGTTCTTTACTGAGTTTCATACGCTCTAATCCCCAACTTCGGACGGAACCATCGCCCGGCTGGGTGTGGAGGTAGGATGAGGAAGGAAGTAAGGATGGCGCGTGATCCGGGGTCCGTTGTTTAAGACTTCTTCTGCTCGTGCATCAGCGTGCAATTGATCAAATGAAACATAAAAAGAAACCGACCAGAGCAGCAGATCTCTGGAAATTTCACCCACGAGGAACCACAACCGCTGAGACCAGTATCTGACACTCGCCAACCTACAAAACTTCAGCTGCGGTTCACAACTACTTCAACGTGTCCAGTGAAAGAATTTCCAATGTATCATTTCATTCATTTATTTATTCGTTCGTTCATTTCATGTCATTTTATTCATTCATTTCATATCATTTTATCATTCATTCATTTCATGTCATTTTATTCATTTATTTCATGTCATTTTATCATTCATTCATTTCATGTCATTTTATCATTCATTCATTTCATGTCATTTTATCATTCATTCATTTCATGTCATTTTATCATTCATTCATTTCATGTCATTTTATCATTCATTCATTTCATGTCATTATATCATTCATTCATTTCATGTCATTTTATCATTCATTCATTTCATGTCATTTTATTCATTCATTCATGTCATTTTATTCATTTCATGTCATTTTATTCATTTATTTCATGTCATTTTATTCATTTATTTCATTCATTTTATTCATTCATTTCATGTCATTTTATTCATTCATTTCATGTCATTTTATCATTTTCATTTCACGTCATTTTATCATTCATTCATTTCATGTCATTTTATCATTCATTCATTTCATGTCATTTTATCATTCATTCATTTATGTATTTCCTCATTTGTTTGTTCTGTCGACTGTTTTTGTGCGAACCTGTTCACTCGATTAGGCCCAGTGTGTGGTATCGGTCCAGCCACAGAACGCGTGGTCGCGGCGCAGCACTGCCAACGAACGCCCACGATAAGTCACCAGCTTCGGCTTCGAGATACCACTAAATCGAGAACGGAAACACTAAATTTTAATTTGTGCGCAGCACCGTGTTCCATACCGGGAACGATTAAATCTTCCAAATGAGATAACGGCGTCATTAGTGCGACTGCCGTATGGCTGAAAATATTGCAGGCGCCAGATCGAATACGGAGGAGAGTCGGAAAGTGGACATTTTCATAAGTATTAATAGTCAGCGATTGTGTAGTTTGCTTGGGAGAGAATTCACATGGCGAATACTCGATTATAATTTGAATTTGTATTATAGGCTATTCGTTTTGAAAAACATAGGTAGAATTTTAGTTTATAACAATTTAAGTTTAGTTTCACTACGCAAAATATATCTCGATGTAAGTATAGACAAATATTTAATGTGTAAATGAAAGCAAATCAATAAAAACGTCAAGTTAATGAACGCTGTGAAGTTCCGGACAACATAGGGCAATATTGGGTCCATTACGAGCACTTACTAGATATTTCTCCATTATCCTACTAAATGAAGATACTTCTCTGAAAAAACTGCATTCTATTCCTTCAAACATATAGTTTGTTTTTGGTTTCCTTTTCATGCAGGTTCGAACTTGGAGCGTTAATTCAATCTTGTAAGTTTTTATTTTTTTAGATATGATTAAGTGACAAATCTCTGTTGTTTCATTTCCTGTGTATTTTACAAGCTTCAGTGCAACAAGATTCACTTTTCAAAACTCAGAAATTATGATTGCAATATGAACGATAAGTCTTTCCATTTATTTTGCGTCACAATTTGGTTAGGGTGGTGTAACAGAAATTAATAGAAAGTTCCTGTTATTTCTCCATTCTCCACAACTACTGTGATAAATTTCGTCCCTTTGATAAGCCTCAATTCTGCCCCTGTACGAAATTAGAAACTCTGAATTCTGGTGAGAAATAATAGCCGATAGAAGAATACATTTTTTAAAATAATCAAATAATAATGGGAAGTCTGGACTATGTTGAAGCATAATTGGTTTTAGATTTTTGCATTTGTTTTTTGCGTGATAAAAGTAAAAGCTCAGAAGGACGGTATACAGGCACATATCTCTACATTTTATTGATTTGTATCGACTTACGATTGATGAATCGTTAATAAATTGTCCAACCAATTTGTCATTTTTACGCGAATTCTGCATTGTTCATATAACAGGGAGACAAATCATACTTTCAAATGTTTTATTATTATTCCTGCCTATATATTTAACAAGTGTAACATTGTTCTACAACAAATTCCTGTGGTTTATAAATCTCATATAACTACTTTCTTTTCATTTTCTTCTGCGATTACTTCAATTCAGATCCTACAACAAATTCCTGTGGTTTATAAATCTCATATAACTACTTTCTTTTCATTTTCTTCTGCGATTACTTCAATTCAGATCCAAATGAAAATTAAAATTTTTTATTACTAAAGTTAAAACGCAGAGGAGAGCAAGCGTATTAGGGATTGGGGATTTTAGTTGGGGATTAAGGGATTGGTGAGTTTAGTGTATATTGGTCATCCGTTTGTGTAAAATGAAAACCATTAGCAACAATTCAATAAACAAGCTCTAGTCTCTCTCTGTCCGCTAAGGCAAAGAAAATAGTAAGGTTGAAGTGCAAAAAAACAAAAATTAATCAAAATGGAGAATGAAAATAAAAACAAAAGATAAAACAATTTTAATATAATACGTAGAAAAGGGCAAGAATAGTCTATTTACGAAAGCATACAAAAAATGCTTGTTTAATAACCAAGCAATAACCCATTCGGTGCTAATAGACCGTCACTGGCAAGGCGTCGCAGACCGCCGTGCGTGCCAGGGGGCTGCGGCGGGGCGATGGCGATGGGGGCGATAAGCGATGGGGGAAGATGGGGCATGGGGGCGTTGGGGGATGGGGCGATGGGCGATGGGGCGATGGGCGAGCGATGGGGCGATGGGGGCTGGGGCGTCGCATGGGGCATGGGATGGGGGCGATGGGGACCATAAGAGATGGGGGGGGCGGGGCGATGGGGCATGGGGCGATGGGGCCATGGGCGATGGGGCTATGGGGGCGATGGGGGCGGGGCGAGGGGGCGACGAGGCGACGGGGGGGCGGGGGCGAGGGGGGCGAGCGGGGGCGAAGGGGCGAGGGGGCGAGGGGGCGGCGGGGCGGCGTGGGGGCGGGGCGGAAACATCCGCGCAATCCACGAGCCCCGAGGCGCGAAGGGAAGGTACCCTCGGAACGGCCCGCGTCATTACTTTGGCACGGACAGGTTCATTAATTTGGCGCAGCGAATGAACTCGTAACTGCCGTCGAGATTGCACGAAAATCGTTACCGTTGCTCGGGGTCGTTCCTTTTACCCAGGTTCTGCGCTCAGCTCCCTTCTCCGTGAACGAATCGGCGGAATCCTGCGGGCTTCGAGGACTTGAATATCTTTTTCAGAAAGTTGAAGGCTCTATTTTCGCCATAAATCGACGTAAGGGTGAGACGATCTCAAAGGTTCGGGCAGATTCTGTGTAATGTGTTTTCTCTAGCTGCATGACAACTTCATGGTTTGAGAAACACGGTCTGATAATCAATGATAGACACGAAAAGCCCATTCCTGCACTGAATGGATCAATCTATCTCACTTAGCTCGCCGACCACGAAGTAGGCCAATATTTTGTACTGGGAAAAATCAAGGATAAACCTTAATAGTGTTAACTTATTTCTCAACTCCCAACAGTAAAGCACATCACCGGTAATAATTCAATATTTTTAAGAAGTGCAATTAATCACAATTTTTAAGAAACTGTACATTCTTCAACAATTTTAGATCAACATGTTTGCTCCAGCAAAATTTTTACATTAGGAAAAAAATATTCCACGGTTTAAAAAAAAGCCAAAGAAGAGAAATTGTCAAAAGCATCCTTAGATCGAATCATTCCTAAGGCATGTTAAATACGAAAACATATTTTCAAACATGTATGTAAAAAGGATGATTTATATTATCATAATGACAATATTAAGAAACTGTAAAAACAATATCGAAACATTGCATATATAATCGAATGAAGTTAATTTTATCGTTCACATATAGTTATAACATATAAGAAACTACAATGGTTTCAGTGTTCATATGTAGCTAAAATGGATAGAAAATGTAAAGGAAGTTTTCACGTTGCGTAACCACGAAGAGGAGAGAGGAAATGACTGACATCACGCCTCACCAGAAAAAAGGAACAGCGCTCGTGCCTCGCAAACTGACAATTGAACATATCTGGTAAGCATTGTCTCTGACAACAGGTTTTACTTCTCTCTGTTGGTTTTTCACACCAAAAGGTCTGTCTTTGCTGTTGTCACGCAAAAGCAAAACCTCCTGCGGCACTGGATCAGGGACTAAATGGAGATCTCCCTTTGCGTTTTGTACCATAAAAAGAAAACGTGGAATCATGTTTACTCTTGGATCAACCTCTTTTTTTAACTTGCTTGTATTGTAAATTTTACTGTCTTATTACTAGCAATAAACCATTTCTGGGCGCTACATTTCAAATTAACATTTGTCTATGTCGAAAACGAACGATCAGCGAGTGGATGAAAATATTGTGCATCATCAAACACACTTATACGTCACGTTTCACGTCAAATACACTTTTTCACTGTTTGTGATGATAAATAAAATATCCCATTATATTCATCTTTGTTTTTAAAAATATTTGAGAAATTCTAGGTGTTGTATAAGGATTAATAAGAATATGTACTAAATACTCTTTCAAAAAGTATTTTCGTAATATTTTCTTCTCTAATTTACCTTACATTTTCGGGAATTCAATGCAACGAGGTTATATTTAATGTGCGTTATACTTCCCGTGATAAGCTATAAAATAAATTATTATAATAATGTAACAAGAGGAATTTGGTACGAGAAATCGCAATGCAATAGAAATTTAATAATGATTGAAGTTGTAACAACAAAGAGATTGCAACGAATAATGTACATCAAATTAAATTCAAGTTGTTGTTTTATCCATACCCACAAAGTTATAAAACCAAATAAAGAGTTTGTGAGAACTGGGAGAGGTCAGCGTTTTAAAGTGGTGCCATTCTGTTTTACGGATTGTTCTCAAATGTTACTGCAAACACGACCTAAAGTATTTTAACCCTTTATAGGACTGTGGTTCTCTCCGCAACCACATGCTATACGGCCGTTTTTTGCTTAAGCTTTGCCTAGCAATTTTCAACTTAATTGCTAATTTTAGATTGGAGAGACTGCTTCAGCGCAATACGATTCTTGCAGATAGTGTGATCGCATTAATTCTTAGAAATCTAGCTTCTGGGCCATGCATGTGGTCGTCGTCGCAACCACAATACACACAGGCACTTTCGCGGAGTGTTCTTTTGAGCATTTAGTTGAGATGTCATTATTCATATTTCGGTTTCCGGAGTTCTTCGAGAAGAGAGGTTTGCTACTTATTTATTATTGTTTATTATGATTTTTTTAGTATTACAATACATTCCATCATAAAATACTCCATTTTTTCTTCTCTCGCTCTCTCTTCCTCTCTCTCTCTCTCTCTCTCTCTCTCTCTCTCTCTCTCTCTCTCTCTCTCTCTCTCTCTCTTCCTCTCTCTTCCTCTCTCTCTCTTCCTCTCTCTCTCTCTTCCTCTCTCTCTCTCTTCCTCTCTTTTTCTCTCTCTTCCTCTCTTTTTCTCTCTCTTCCTCTCCTTTTCTCTCTCTTCCTCTCCTTTTCTCTCTCTTCCTCTCCTTTTCTCTCTCTTCCTCTCCTTTTCTCTCTCTTCCTCTTTCTCTCTCTTCCTCTTTCTCTCTCTTCCTCTTTCTCTCTCTTCCTCTTTCTCTCTCTTCCTCTTTCTCTCTCTTCCTCTTTATGTCTCTTCCTCTTTATGTCTCTTCCTCTTTATCTCTCTTCCTCTTTATCTCTCTTTCTTTTTCTCTCTCTCCCTTTCTCTCTCTCCCTTTCTCTCTCTCCCTTTTTCTCTCTCCCTTTCTCTCTCTCCCTTTCTCTCTCTCCCTTTCTCTCTCTCCCTTTCTCTCTCTCTCCATTTCTCTCTCTCCCTTTCTCTCTCTCTCCCTTTCTCTCTCTTGCTCTCTCTTGCTCTCTCTCTCTTGTTCTCTATTTTTCTTGCTCTCTATTTTTCTCTCTTTCTCTCTCTTTCTCTCTCTTTCTCTTTTTCTCTCTCTTTCTTTTTCTCTTTCTCTTTTCTCTCTTTTTCTCTCCCTTTCTCTCTCTTTCTCTGTCTTTCTCTTTCTCTGTCTTTCTCTCTCTGTCTCCCTCCCTACTGGCGGAGATTCCTTTAGGAGGAACCCCGTAAGCCGACATGTAGGACGGCGCCGGATCTCACGTCCCGTGGAGAAGCATCGCCACTGCTGCAATATGACATGCACCACTCGTACGGGACTACTGACCACAACGGTTGGCGCGTCCGGAATCAATCCATCCATCAAGGCGGGTGCGCGGAGGTGCGCGGGAGCCGCTGTGCGGAGGCGCACGCACGGTGAGCGGTGACCCTCTCAGCGCCGGGCCGGGGCGGCGGCGAGCCGCGCACTACCGCGGGCTACCGGCCAAAGTGAGATATCCCAGCCATTGTTCTCGCCGACCTCCGACCCCCGTCGCCCGGGCGAGTAGGCGGGGCGCGGGGCGGCGCGGGGCGGCGCGGGGCGGCGCGGGGCACGCAAACCCCGCGCTTCGGCACCGACACGGCGACATGTAAACATGAACTAATAATCGGCTGCTGGCGAATGTGAGTGGGTGTTGATTCGCGGGCGAGTCAACTACTGAGGCATTCATCCTGTACGAGTGGTGCATGATCCACCCCGGTAGGGATGGTGGTACTCCCTTGCTGGAACGTGAGGGCTAACGTCGATCTATTCGTCGGTTTGCGGTTTTGTCCCTCCGTGTATCTATTGCAGCAGAGCACCCCCCAATCCGGACTAATTCTAAGCGGTTGTGTCTGTAGTGGGCGCAGATAAGTGACTGTAAGACGAGAGGTGAGAACGAGGATGAGGTTGAAAATATCGCGTGCAGCCCATGATCCGTTTATTAGTGTGCTGTTGTGTTTATAAGTGTATTTGTATACTTTGACCAGTGTAAATAATGTAAATAGTGTACAGTGTTAAAGTTGCAACCGCTGTTGAAATGATGTCGTCGATGCATATATAGTGTAAATAATTTTTATATGAGTTCATGTGTAATGTTAAAAGTGTATGTTTTTGTGTTATATGTGTATGTATTGCTTACCGTAAATAATGTTCGTTGTTAGATTAAATAAGATGTAAGACAAAGTAGATTTAGATTAGTTTGTAAGTATCTAGTTTGTAAGCTAGGCCATAAGTTAGCTATGTAAATAGAATTTAAGAATAAATATTACTACCTGGTATTGATACGGTAAGCCACGAAAAACTAGAGTTCACAGCACCTGGTCGCTAGATGTCTCCTCCAGACAGAAGTTTAAATCAGCCTAGCTGTGTAGCTAGTGTCGAAAATTCGCCACCGTTAGTACTCAACCCCCAACATTCCGGTCAAATTCGCTGCAGACGCAGTGGCATTGCCAAGGGAGGAAGTCGTTAACGCAGAGGCCGGCGCCCTCGCGATTGCCCGTTTACTGCGAAGAGCGGGCGAATACTCCCAGTTGATAAAACAAAATTTACGTTTAAGTGAATAACGAATATCCAAGCTTCTCCCTGTACGAGAAAATCTGTAAACAACGTGGTCCCCTACCAATGATGGGACCTTGAATAAATATTTGTCTATATACTTGAATTAATTGTCTTTATGCTATTTGGCTTTATTACTATGCTCCCAATGGGTATGTATAAGTATAAGGTGGAATGGAACACCGAACATTAAATAACATGCCAAAAAGCATACCGGAACTGATTGTTTCCGGGCGCACCAACTACAAGAATCATTAGTCCCGTAAGTGTAGTTTATAATTTTATTGCGGGAGATTGCGAGGTTATCCCTGACCAGGTATCTCCCACCACCGGGGCACTCCCCCATTCGAGACAAGCTCTAAGCTCCCCACAAGTGTGTTTGTGTAGTACATGTACGTTACTGGAACAAAACTTTTCAAGCAAGAGGTTATTTAAAGAAGTTGGACATATCACATCTTCAAAATCACCAAGGACTAACCTTCTTCTTCAGCCAACTAGGTTTAAGCTTCAGCCTATTCCGGTGTCGATTTTTCCTCTGGGGAATATTGATGACACAACTCCGACAATCTATCACTTCTCAACCTTTCCAAATGTTTCCTATTTCTTAGTAGTAAATATTTTTAACACAATTGTGACGTTCCGCTCTTCCATATTCCTCTTTATAAAGAAGGGTGAATTGCAACCCTCGACCTCTCGCTATTGGTATTTCCTCAGAACGGGGTGGGGGCGTATCATCGGTCCATACTCCCCTGACTGAGCATTAACAAATGTGTATTAACAGAATGAAAGTTACAGATCTTGATTGCTCTTCAGTTCTACAACCTTAAATCCATAGATTCCTTTGTGGATAGAGGGCATAAGGAATCGCTAGTAGATTGTGAAAATCGAACACTTGTAATTCCTGAATAATATTTGTTTTCCCAAAACACAAAAACAATAATAACAGTGAACATATCAAAAAGAAAAACACAATATCCAATAATTCATAAGACTCATATTTAAATAATTAACACTACATTTGTGCTCGTCAATAACACTTCAAAGTCTTTACTGGTCATCACTTAATCTCAAACTTATATTCTCTCCTTTCCTAGAATGCACCTTTCTACCAAAAGTTTTCTTATTAACATATGCTTGCTTTAGGTATGACCCGTAAATGCAAAATTTCATTTAAACATAAATTACTTTTGGAATAACTTCTATTTCAATGTCAAGAAATTCTTTCCTACTTACATGTCCTTGATATCCAACTTCAAATTAACGAATGATTGCTCAAATTAATATTCTCGTTCAGTTGAAATCAGTTGAAATGTAGATATTCACTTAAATGATTAAAAATCTTTCACATTTTCAAGAACTGATTCAACTTCTTTGAAATTTCAATACTACATATTTTTCGTTTAATTTACAATGAAACCCAGAGAGACCAATTTGCATAAAATCAATGCTCAGTTCTATTAACGTTCACTGAGGCGATTTATACATTTTGTTCCACACTATCAAACGTCACGTGGGTCATTGTAATTATTCACTTCCTGTCTATTTCTTTTCCTAAATCTTCATAAGCATCGGTCTTGCTTGGGAGACCGTTGATTACACTATCCGCACCTCGCCTCCATGTGGTCGTGCTCTCATACAAGAATATAGTAGATCATTCCGCCCAGGAGTTCAAAGCCTAGGATTCCGTTGAATTACTGCAACGGTTAGACTCCAAATTGGTTTCTAATACTCACAGCATACGTAAATATATTCAATGCACTCCGGCCATCGAACACCAAAAAGTTGAAAATAAGTATCCGCGTGTTAGCACGGTCGTTTCTTTACTTTACAGTTGTGCATTTTCCCCGAAACCTGAATACATTAAGAATTTACTTTAATGTAATTCTAAGATCAATTATCTCTTATAGAGCTTTTCTCGACCTCGGATGTCTGAACTACCTCCAAATCGACTACTGGCAACGTGTAAATGTATGAAGGTTAACTCCAGGAACCTCTCTTCGGCAGGCATTGGAAAGAAACGAGGCCTAATTTTTCGTTAACTGCATTCACTTCCCCTTCTCTACCCCTAACTTCCCCGCTTCGCTAGTACTGAACGTTCGGTGAGGCGCTCTTATTATTCAGAGCTCAATTATTCTTTTTATTCTGTAAATGACATTTATACAAGCTCTTTTCTAAATCCAACTTGCACTTCAGTTATAAATTTATTGTGGATTAACCTACAATAATACTAACAATCTGTCAATATGGCACTATTGTCTTTGCTCTGTCCTATTTCTCTTTCTCCCTCTCTACTACGAACACCTCTTCACTCCCTCTCCCACTTTGCCTCCCCGCTCCCTCTTTCCCTCTCCCTCACCCTCTCTCTCTCTCTCTCTCTCTCTCTCTCTCTCTCTCTCTCTCTCTCTCTCTCTCTCTCATTGTCTCTCGTATTGCATAAAATGGCTCCATACATTCGGTATTCGGTAAGTAGCGTGTTCGACAAGTTGCTTGCTGTTTGCCGAGCGATATTCGATGCTCGACTTACCCATAGCGTGGAGGTCTTTTGGGCACATAGAAGGAAGCTAACATTCGCCGAGCACATCTACTGGGTGAGCAGTAGCTCGCTACTCGGTGAATGCCGAATGTTTGAAGCCGCCTATATCTTCAATATCTGATTCGCGTGTAGAAGCAACATCCTCGTATTCTAAACCCAAAAGTAGAGGTGTATGAAGTTCGTGCTTTACACCTATAATTTTCCATTTATGCACTGCTGTTTAGTGTCCATCGTATTGATTTTAAGAAACGTTTATACAATCTATATTGCTTCCATTTTGAAAATATACCTTTTGTTCTTCGATCAACAAAATGTAATGATTTAATTCAAAAGATTGAGAGCGTGAAGAAACTCAAGTCCACAATGGAAAAAAACTTAATTATGCCGAAGTGAAAGTGTTAAGCAGTGCCGGTGCGAGACATATTTGAGCCCGGGCAAATGTTGAAACATAACCGCCTCCCCCACAAAAAAATTTACACCTTGGTGGAATAAATTGAATCTACTTCTCTCAACGCTAATTCTAAAAAAATACATATGATATACTGAACCTTTGCAAGGTTGTAGGAAGTCCATCTCGATCGCGTTACTAACACGCTGAGAAATGTGTTACCGACTGAAACAAAGGTGATGGTCAAGAAACCTAGGTGTTCTTGCCTTTGAACAGCGTAGTAACAAGGAATACAAGAGGATGAATGTAAGGCGAGTCTCTCATTCGTGAACAGATAATTGTCTAGAGAAATGAGCACGTGTGTTATTTGGGAATCTTTTGTGCTTGTGCATGACGCAAATAATCAGCATCAATCTCAGTCTAATAAATCTGAGGACTTGGTTACAAATTATTAACATTTATTCTCACAATCCTTTGTTGTATTTGACCCAATCATATCAACGACTTCATAGCTGAGTATTTATTAAAAACTAGTTTATTCATAAATAACCCTACTCATATATTAGTGTTTCCAGGATATGTTGTATATTGTGCTCTTTATAATTTAATGTTACGAAAATAAGAGATTATGGTAACATAATAACTATTATAAGTAACTTAAATGATCACACAAAACAAATGAGTTGCAACGTGATACGTTAAGCCATAACCATACTTCCAAATTTATTGATTAAAACCACAAATCAAAAAAGACAAGAGGAAAAATGTTTCCAGAAACTTGGAAAGTATATTTACTTCATATTCAACGTAAAAAATGTTTGATTATACTAAGGAATCATAAACCCCCATGTATGTTAACAGCTTTTTCAGTTGCTTGAATGTATTTCCACAAGAATATCGAAAAATAAAAAAGAACCATTGTGTAGTGGGTAAAGGTGTGTGTGACATTCATGTTAGCACCTAGGATCTTCTAAAAACCTTTGTATTACAGACCCTTCAGCGTACGAAAGTATGTGACTGGTCCATATTCGCCTCTGTTGAATGTATCAACACTTTTCAGAACTTCGGGCAGGTGACAAGTGACAGGTGTCGCATTATGTATGAACACCTGTTGTCGCCAGAAAAAGAAATGTCACCATTTTAGGTAGACCATTTTAGGTTCACTGAGCATTACCACTACTTTCTGGAAAGCACTCGCATCATTAAGTAACGAATGTAGTTTTGTTGTATGTTACATATGGAAGAAGGAGCAAGTTCTTGGGCATAAGGAGGGCGTAATACTGCTTAAAAACATGGAGTTTAGTAAAATTGAGTAAATTAATTCAATACCAAATACACAGAAATAAAAATTATTAAGGCTTGTAGGTCACGCAATGCCACGAGCAAAATAAAATCACTTTTACCATTTTATCATAAACTATTTTTTAGACAGCCTTGCTAACTTGTATTCTATTTTACCTCAAGCATACAAATCACAATGTTACATTAAGGTCTATGGTGGCTGAGGTGACCAGACGGAAGTATTTTGTTTTCTGTGTTTAATTCACAGTTTTATCTGAACATTTGAGTATCGCTACACTAGAGTTGAAGATTGAACTTGAAACACACTGTGCATATTCTAAAAGTAACCGCTTTTACTAGTTTCAGTCAAAAACATTATTTTAAAAGTGAAAATAGGCTCGTGCTCTTAACTTGGAATTTTATTGAATATCACTGAAATGTCTAAATCACAAAAACGATATTTTGACGGTATATTGCAATATATAAAAAAATATTGGTGATATCCAACATCGATATATTAAGAGAAAAATATCAGTCCTAAGAGAAAAATATCAGTCCTGAGAGAAAAAGTATCATTCCCCTTCCCAAATGGCGGTTTACAAACTCTCAGGGTAGAGTACTGATGGAAGCAAGTGTGGGAGTCTGATAATTTTTGTTTCCGGGCGCGTCAACTTCCATGGTCATCAGTCCCGTATGTTATATCGTAGGAGGTAGCAGTGTTTCTCCCCCAATGGAACACGAGAGCGCTATCATACACGACGGCTACGGGGGTTTCCGTATCAAGGATTCTCTCCCGGGGCACCGTCTCAGCCGGAACAAGCTCTAAGTTTGCGATTGGTCTCCCGACGTATGTGTTGTGCAAATAAGTATAAGTGTGTGGTGAAAATGGAATGGAGAGGCCGGAAAAATATCGCACGTCATGCATGATCTGTCTCTTAGGGAACTGTTCTGGCATTTGAGTGGAATTGATCGTCGAAACCGTGGAAAACTACCGATCAGAGTAGCCAATCGCTAGAAGTTCATCCAGACAGCTGCTGAATTCGATGCCAGTTGCAAAAATCCGCCACCGTGGAGACTCCGAACTCTAGGACCTCCCGGCCAGAGTCGCTGCTCCGAACGCTGAGCGAAAGGGTGTGTGACGGGGCGACGAGGGGGCGAGGGAGCCATCGGACAGGTGGATCGGGCGGCGGCGCTGATTGATGACGTCATTAGGCGCCACGTGCGAGCGCCCGCGGCCGTCATTACAGAGCGACGCGTCGCGGCGCCCGGCCGCCCGGCCGCCCGGCCCGCGGGCCGCAGCTGCCGCCGCCGCCGCCGTCGCAGCGGCCCCCAGTCATTACAAGCGACCTGCGCGCCCGCGGCCCCTCGAGAATTGGATCTGCCCGTTTCTCCCGCCCCTCCCCCGCCGAGACACGCCGAGGCACTGCGCGGCCGGCGCCTCTAGCCGGCTACCTGCGTTGCCCCCAGATCCCAGCCTATCGCAGCATCTCCTAGCTGCCTCGGCACTGAAGCGATGGTAACGCCAATACAACTGTTATTCCACACTACTACAACATGTTTTCAAGAGAAATATAGTTTTCAAATGAAGTATATGTGTACCAAAGTGTAAATGACGGGTATGTGGACATATATGTCAATAAATACAAGAACAATTATCATTAAAATATATATCTAAGATGTTGATGTAATAAACATTTTATTTTACCAGTTATAGTTAAAAGTATAGACTTCATGGTTGAATATTACGTTAAGTACTTTATGACGAATTATGATTGATGATTTAGAGTTGAATAATAACGAACATTACTATGTGTTAGCCAAATTTCTGTTTTCCAGGGTTGCGCACAATTGAGGAAATAATTTTCATAAATTCAGAAACAGATCTTAATGCATTTTCTTCACGAATGTCACTCGTAATAATCCCTTCGTAGAGTTACACCTCAAGCAAAGGAAGCAGCTGAATGCAGGACCTCACCTCTACGTTTAAAGGGTTTTCATACCACATGATTAATCAATCAAAGTCCTGATGCTCAAAACTGCCAAAAGTCGAGGGAATTTTGTAATTAAGACAAATTGCTAATCTACCTTGTAACGGCATGTCCAAATTATTACCAGGTTTCATTTATCAAAATTTCCATCGTATAATTTGGCGAAGTTTGTTGGAAGGGTCATTATTGAAACGAACAGGAAATTTTAAGTACAACTTAATTTAGGATTTAAATTAAAGGAACTTTAATTTATCACTAGATCATCACTGGCTAGTTAATACAATATGTAATCTGACGTATCTATAACAAGATGTGTACGGGTCTAAAACATACTTTTCCGATGGTCTCTTGAGTAATAGTTTCAACAATAAAACCATTTTTACGTGAAACAAGCTGTCTGATATAAATATATCTCACAAATGCTCATTAATATTTGACAGCATTCATAAAATACAGACGTTTAATTCAGTATTACTTTTAACTCGAAAAAAATACGTTAAATAATTTGTTTTCAACTAGTTGTTTCACAGTGGTAATGACGTCTATATTCGATACACATTAAATTATTATCTACGCATAAATTAATTACACTATAATGCAATACTTATGAACATTATGAAAATGAGCAATACGTATGCACCTAGGACGCTCTCTGGTATAAATAGATCTTACAACAGCACATTAATCATTCGCTAGCAATCACAAAACAGATGTTTAAATCAGAATTAATATTAACTTGAACTAATTATTACATTAAATAATTTATAAATAATGATGATATTTTGTGATTTGATATTTTCTGTAATTTGAAATTGTTTACAACTAGTTGCCTCACAATAATAATTAATGATGCCTTTATTCCACGTGCATTCATACCTAACCATAAATTAACTACAACATAAACTACTCCTTCACATTATTAAAATGAGAAATAAATGTGCAGCTGGGACATTCCCTTTCAAAATCGGCATAAATGTAGTATATTGCAAGAATTTACAAAGAAACAATATCTTCGTGCATATAAAAATATCTTCGTGTAGAAATTCTATTTTATTATTGTGATGTCTGAGTTCCTTTTTTATTTGTCAATTCTATAATTATATTATTCTTAATTGCCAAGTGTTTCGAAAAACAATTATTAGAGCATGAATACTTAAAACTGAATCAAGAACAAATAATGCAAAGCAATAAACCTTCAAAATAAATAAACGCATGGTATTTATATAAATCGTATAGTTTTGTATTTGACGTAATAATTAAGAATATTTTACTATTAAAAACTGTTACAAAGGGCGAAGAACTCTGTTAAAGTATTGTAATGCTGTAATTGATACTCAACTGAAAGTTTCTCGCTCAACCCTTCATTGAAGTCTCCTCTACTTTGCAGACCTTTAAGGGCGTCCACTAGTGCTTCTAGCAGCATGAGAAAGAATTAAAACAATTTATTATGATTATATAACAATGGGCTTTGGCTTTGGACCTGGAGCAGAGAATGGTTTCATGAATGATGTTGATTTTGGATGATTGAATGAAAAGCAAGTAAATCCTACGAGACTTGAAGGAAATATGCCTCGACCTCGCATTTTCTGCCACTAATTCATGAAGTGATCAGAATTTAAACTTAGGAGTGCATATTTTGGTAATATTGAAACCTCGCTGCAGCTGCCCCTTGCATGCCCTTAGGGCAAGCACAGCTGTCACCGCATCGAATGAGAGGAGCTGGAAATAATTAAGGATTTAGAGAGATAAGAGCACGAACTCGTTGCTATCCTACTCCAATGTCACTTGTAAGTAACGTGCAGTTTTTTAACTATAGCAGATTATTTTTTTTATTCACAACAGAAGCGCACGTCACAGTCACTTTCACTACTGTTCATAGCATTACCATAACTATCACCATCAATTAATACGAAGCACGTGCATAGAATAAAACACTCCACTATACACATATGCACACAGATCAATCACTGTATCTCAAGCAATTGCCGACCAATGTCTTTCACAGTCAATACTCAGAGCTCTGCTATATTACATGTGTGTAGGGACAGTCTAAATGGCATGAAATGATCATTTCTCTGTCCCCACTCTCATGTACTAGATTCTGACATGTAGTCCCATTTTTCAGTTCGCGTTTATATCTTGTATTTCCAAACCACAAACGATTCAGTCTTGTAATGAATAAGCATTGCCGACCATTCAGCTAAAGGACGCTGGCCATAAAACCAAAAGTCGCTGTGTTAAATACAGCGCATTGCAATAAACCGTTTATATGATTTGTCAATAAAATGAAAAAGTTAATGGTAATTCAATAATTGGTATGTCCAATATTCTAGGAGTTAATGTTCACTCATTGTATGATGTAACTAAGATTATTTTAAGCAGACTTTTTAATACACTTTGCATCTCCAGAAATTTTGCTCACAACTCAATGTATCAAAAGCAAATATCATAGATGTCTCAAAACTCATTAGAAAAACTTCGGGAATGGACTCCTTAAAGAAAGAAGAAAATGAGATCCATACAACATGGGTCCGGAAACCCATTGAGGATATATATTTGAACATTTATTTACTTGCTCTACGCCAGCATGCGAGACACTATAGTTCATTTAATAGAAAACGATCTTTGAATGACATTAGTTCAACGTTTGCACTGTTGCAACTGAGTGCAACTGTGTTTTCAGAAGGCAGGTCTCCAATCTTCTTGGAATTGCGTGCTGAAAGCGATCAATAGTTTCATTTGTAGTGCTGTGGTAACTTTTAACAATGTAGGGACTCGGATCGAAAGACCTGATGATGTGTTTTGAGACCTAATGGTTGTAATTTTCAACATTCGACCTAACCAGATAGATACGGCTAATTTTAGCCGCTGTCAGGAGTATTCTAGCGGCCAACTGCTCTGATCGGTAATTTTCCGAGGTTTCTCCTATTAACATCAGGCAAATGCCTGAGCTATGCCCTATTAACAGGGCCACGGATCGCGCGCGATCTTTCCTTCCTCTTAATGGCTCAATCCTCATCCCTTACTTACACACAGACACACACACGTACATTCATTACACTACTACACATGAAGGGAGACGGATCGAGAGCTTGGAGCTTGTCGCGGCTGGGGCAGTGCCCTATTGGTGGGAAATGCCTGGTGGGGGAATCCACCATCCAGCGGAGGAAGATCACCACCACCTCTCGAGGAAAACGCATTCACTACAATTACGGGAGTAATGACCAAAGTCGTTGACGCGTCCGAAATCATCAATCTAACCGACGGGTATGTTGCCGAGGCTCCAGTGCCGAGGGAACGTGGAGGAACATCTCCCGCGAGACGACTCTCACTTTTCCCCACTGAGTTTTGGAACAGCCCGCATAAATCCGGGCCTGGCCGGGGATCGAAAGGCGACGGCGCGAGGCAGGTCCGCTGGATGCTGCAGCGCCGCGTCCGCCGCCCGCCACCTCCCCCACCGCTGCCTTCGCGCGCGCCGCCTCCTCCGACGCGGCCTCTGGGGTTGTAATTACGCCTGCGCCCGCCATAAATCAGGTGAAACTAATAATGTAATAGTAATAATAAAATAAAACTGTGCCAAGTCGCGCAAGCCCATTAGGCACGACTGCGCCATCCATTTTAGACCGCCGCGCCGCGCCGCGCGGGGCGGCCGGGCGGGCGGCAAGCGGCGGGCGGCGGCGCAGCGCGAGCCGCCCCCGGCGCTCGCCCCGCCCCCGCGCCCATCGCCCATCGCCCCATCAGATCTCGCCGCGGCGCAGCGGCGGCCCGGCGGCGCCCGGGGCCTGTTTGATCGGGATTTGTGCGAGCGCGCGCGCTGACCCGGGATTACGGCAGACTCGGGTTACCGTGGGGCTGCGCGGCGCCTCCGGCAGCTCCTGCTTTGCTTTATGGCGGAGAGCGGCAACTTAAAGATGACTCCGCGGCGAAGCGTCTCACACGGGACGCTGGGGAGCATCTTGATCGGCAGCGCTGGGCTCTCGGGAATTGAATATTACGCTTTACTCTGACACAAGAAGCAAAGAAAACAGAGAACTAATGTGACTGTTTGAAATTAAACGTTATAAAATAGAATAATGAATGAAATTTATAATACTTAAAAAATTTAGAAGAAATTCACAAGCAAATTTGGAAGAGTGACAAATATAGAAAGAAACGAGAAAGATAATAATGACAATTGGCAAATTTCATTCGATGTGGAAATAAGATACCTGTACTTTCCTGGATACTTCGGAACTGAAACCATCGACTTGTAGAGATTTAGATAATTGTTGACAATCAAAATATAACTTTATTTAAAATTCATATATTTTAGGAAAATTCAATTGTCACCCTGGACGTTAAAATATTCGTTTCGCGATGCGAAAATTTGAGTAAGACTCTTCGCTTTATCCTTATGTAGCAATCGAGTAGTCTGTGTGCGCGCGTGCGTGCGTCCGTCCGCCACTCATTCTCATTCCGGTTCACTAACCGAGACAAATGAGACGTTATTTCACGCGCCTCTGTCTCCTGAATGGGAATTCATTTGTTCTAGATTCATTCAGGATATTCTAAAAACATTCTCGGTGATGGCATCCAGAATATTCTAAGAAGTATTAGGAATAATTTCTAAGCATTTTTGAGTTTTTTCCTAATTAATTTGCTTTACGATTCTGTCATTTTGTATTCAGTTTTCTGTGATGTTACAAAGTTAATTTGCATTGTGTATCTTTAGTTTTCTTGTACTTTTTATCGTGCGTTTTTTCTTGTAAAAAGTCCTATAAATATTGTGGTCAAATTTATTTCCCTGCAATATTCCGGGAGACCAGTCGGAAACTTAGAGCTTGTCCCGGCTGGGGCGGTGCCCCGCTGGTGGGAGAGTCCTGGTTAAGGGGAAACCCCACTAGCCGACGGTAGGTCGGTGCCAGATCTCGCCATCCAGCGGGGGAAGATCACCGCCATCTCCCTAGAAAAACATGCACTACACTAACAGGAATAATGACCAAAGCAGTTGACGCGCCCGGAAACACGAAAAAATCAATATATATATATATATATATATATATATATATATATATATATATATATAATATTAACGACAAATGGAAGGGTTAATATTAATGACCAAGGAAGGAGAGGAAAACTGGCGCAAAATAGCCCGAAGAGAGGAACATAAATATAGTGACAAAATGAAGTACTGAAGAAAAAAGAGCAACAATTGAGTCGTCATTCCTAGATGACCCCAACGAAGAAATAATAATAATAATAATAATAATAATAATAATAATAATAATAATAATAATTACACACACTACCTGTCCGGATAACCGCGATCGCTAAGGCTGAAGAGCCGTAACTGCCTCGTGCTTGAAGGGTCGCGGGTTTGAGCCCCCCTCCGGAGCATAGATATTTATGTGGGTCTGTAAGTTTGTAATTGTCCTTCCTTCATCATCATCATCATCATCATCATCATCATTATCGTTTCATAACTCATTCCTCACGGGTAACACCCCTGGGATGTAAAAAAATAGATTCAGTAGAAATGCTGCCTCCCCCCGAATAAGTCCCGTGCACTCATCCTAGGGAAAATATGACTGGGCCTCGGTGAGTACAATGGCACGTTCGCCTGGCGCAAATTCGCGACCAAAAATAATTACACAAACGCAATCAATACAGCTCGAGTGCCCTAAGTACTTTATCTACTTGTCAGGGAGATACGCAAGACTAATTACCAAAAACAAAATTAGTTTTGACAACAATTAAGTAATTTAATCAATAATGTGTACAACAATATTATTTGTACTTCATATACTATGTCTTTGCAGGACTCGTGTAGAATGTTTTTTGTTAAAATAATTAATTGCAGTGTTAACGGGGGTATTTTAATTGTTTTTGAAAAATGTAACTGTCACTTTTTGGAAGAAAAAATTCTTTTGTTTTTTTTCAGCCTTTTTTTCTGCTGTAGGTCATTAATAATAATAAATATATAGCTAAGAAGATTGAACAATAAATAGGAATAATATTTGTTAACGAGTTAAAATTATTGCCATATTGTTCTTATCGTTATGAAAATGCCTGTCTGGCTAACCAAATAATGAAATTATTTAATTAAAATGCATGAAAGTACAGTTATGGAGAGTAAAATAATTACATCAGTTCTTTGGTATGAAGATAGAAAACTCTCACCACAGTTCTCAATTGCAATAATTTGTTCATATGAACATAATTAAAACACCGATATCCGAAACAAGGATATTTAGGACATCAGATAAATCAATAAATACGTATTCAAATAAATGACTTCAATCACTATTCAAAACATTTTCTATGGTCCAATTAGCTTAGTCTAGCAAACACTTCTATAACAACTTCCTCCGTCAACACGAGGCTGACTGCTACTGGAGTCCGGTTATTACTTCATCCCTGCTCTTCGTCGGTCGCCCTGGCGAATTTCAGCTCTTCATAAACCGCGCGCCGATTCACGACCTCCGCCGCTGACGTAAATTGCTCCACTTGGCGACAGGCCTCTCCATCGTCAGACGCCCGCCGCCCGCCCCGCCCCCAAAGGCTTTCCTCGCGGGGAGGTGGGGCGAGGGGGCGGGATGGAGGAAGCAAGAAGGTGCGGAGGGTGGCGAGTGGAGTGGCTGCGGGGAAGGTAACGTGGCTGGAGTGGAGCGGGGCAGTGACGCGTAGGCGGGGACAAGGAGGTGGAAGTGCAGCACAACGGAGAGGCGGGGACGGGGCTGGGGCGGGAGTGAGGGGGCGGGGCAACTCCAGGAGACAGAATCGGACCGAGGCGACGCGGCGTGGTGGGGAGGGGGGGCGGAGCGGGACCGGGCAGGGCAGAGCCGGGCCGGGAGGGCAGGCGAAGGGCCAGCTCGGGGCGGAGCGGGGTCGGGCGGGGCTGAGCGGGGTCGGGCGAGGCGGAGCGGGACCGGGCGGGGCGGGGCGGAGCGGGGCCGGGCGGGGCGGGGCGGAGCGGGACCGGGCGGGGCGGAGCGGTGCGGGGTGGAGCGGGGCGGGGCGGAGCGGGACCGGGCGGGGCGGAGCGGTGCGGGGTGGAGCGGGGCGGGGCGGAGCGGTGCATGGCGGGGCGGGGCGGCGCGGGGCCGGGCGGGACGGGGCGGAGAGTGGGGAACAAAGCGGGATTCCGAAATCTCCGCGAACGAGCGGTCCTTTCCTGAAACTCTTGCGGCGATTTACTGCATCCGCAGCTGTCGTCGTCTCCGAGTCCGGCAGCGACGTTTCTTCCACGACGCAATTCTGACCCGATCCACGCCATCTCTCTCTCTCCCGGTTGCTCAACTTTTGCGACTCTTGGAGACTTGTTACACAAAAAGTCCTGAGTTCGCATGTCCCATTCTTCATTTTGATTGCGTTCTATTTTATGACTTTCCAGTCTCTTTCTGCTCAATTCTTTTGTTTTTTTAGATCATCCTGGAATGTTTTCTAAATCTTCATGATTCTTAGTTTTCTGATTTTTCATATTGCGATTTTCCCCTATTAGTCTTCGCTCTGGTATTCTAATTGGTTTGGACAATGATTATCTTTCTCTTCCTATCGTTGGTTCTTTGAATCTCCCCTAGATTTTCATTTAAGTCATTTTTAATCGCATTCCTAACAATTCAGATAATCTCCACATTTCATTTATTTTTCTGTTATTTCTCGACTCCTTACTTATTCTCCAGAATTACAGCTTTTCATTTTGTTTTATACTTCGAAACTGAACTAAATAAATTCACGATGGTCTCAGAACAAGAAATCTAGACAAATGTGATCGCTGTAGGACAGTAATGGTAGTAAATGTAATATTATGTCACAAATTTTTGAACACGCACTAAATATTTTTGAAAACTTAAAATATTAAAATATAGAGAAATGAATTTCATTTTAGAAAATACACTATGAATATTGTCTTGATTTCTTAGAACCACCTTCAATGCAACGGGAAGTTTCTCTGTGGCAATCAACTCTCAAAGGACATCAAATTATGAACCCATGGCAGTAGCTAGTTGAATGGGCGTCTCTGGCTTTCACAATTTGAGGTGATCATCAAAAAAGTTACTTAAATGCTAGTAAATGCTAGTTAAATGCGTCACTGTAATTTACGTCACAACAGTTTCTTTATTCACTTATTAAAGTTAACAAGGATAATTCGTAAATATTACAAAAATATAGCTATTTCGAAGCTAATCAGGAATTAAATAATACAATCTGTCAACAAACTTAGAAAAAGACAGTAGTCACGGAGACGATGGGGCGGTGGTTGGGGCAAAGTGGTGAAAGGCAATGTGCTTATTGCTCTTCGGGAGATACG